>CM076584.1:127677924-127948410 GCA_034641835.2 Pinus albicaulis | reverse complement strand
CAAATTTAGTAGTATTTCACTTGAAATAATTGCAGTGACTAACATTTTTAGTCACCTAGTCACTAATTTCATCATTTTTTACTAGTGGAAGTGCCATTGAAGTGGTTTTGAAAGAGATGGTTAGATTTCTTAACCAATTAAGGCCTTGCATTTCTTTTGATAATTGATGTAAATCTTGCCTTATTGATGCATTTCCTTGTTATCTGAATGCATTTCTTTTCTCTTGAAAGTATGTTGCATATTGCACGAAGCAAGATGTTGGAAAAGTAGAGTTATGTTGACTCACTTAGATGCAACAAATATGGAAATTTGTAGTTGCAATTCACATGTGAATGCATTTCTTTTTCTATAGAATGCATGTTGCATGTTTATGCAAGGAAGGTGTTTGAAAGCGGAGTATGTTGACTCACTTTGTTGCAGAAAATTTGGTCATTTAAGCTCTTTAAGTACTCGTACATACCAATGGGATTCTTGTACTTGTGATTGTACTTGCAAGAGATTTGAGCATTGTGTACATGCATGAGAGTTTGTATGTGTGAACAATGGAAATTTTGATAGTTTCACTGTGCTTGAACATGCACGAGTGATTGAATTGTGTTGGTTGATTGCTTTGTTAACATGTATGTTGTTGACTTGAGAGTGTTGATCATTTTCACATGCATGAGTGATTGACTTGTGTTGGTCGATTGATTGTTACATGTATGTATTATCGACTTGGAAGAGTTAATTTAGTCTCCAAGGATGAAAGGGAGATGTTGATGAATTGTTTCATGAGATGTGAAATTCTTGTTGTTTTGGGAAAAGAATCGTCAAGTGTTGTACATGATTTTGTTTGACTTAAGAGTCAATAGTTTGAAGACGTATGTTTTGTCGACTTGTTTTTGGTCGATGGGTTTGTACACCAATATGTAAGATTGCATGGTGATGTTCACAGGATGTGACATTTGTTTCTTTGAAGGAGCCAAGAGGAAGAGTTCGTCAAGTTGTGTTTCTTACATAATGTATTTTTCAAGTTAATGGTTTTGCTTGTGACAAGATGTCTCGGGATTTTGGAAGGTCCACTCTTGAGTGAGAGGCTCATGATTAGACTTCATTCTCAAATCATGGCATGAACAACATGTCAATACTGGAGGATGATGGAATCAAGAAGCAGAAAGAGGGACAAGATGACAAAATATTGCAACAAAAACAACAACCCTTTTGTAGACCATATGATGCATGATGCCAAGAAGTGAAAGAGATGGCAAAGACATTCTTCCAGATGTGGAATTTGGTACCGTGGAGGTAAAATAATGGTCATTTCATTTCTAGTGATTACTAATATTTGAATTCATTGATGTAGTTCACTCATATGGGCTTAAATTGGAAAAGATTTTCTAAGGAGAAGTTTGCATCAAATGCCTGTTTATGCAAAGGAGGTACAAGGGTCTTAGTGGGAACGCCATGAGTCAAGATTTCCAAGCACAAAGAGATCACTTTGTTATAGCGAGATTATTTTCATTAGTCAGCCAGTAACCAGTAAGGGTTAGCAGCGAAAGGACAAAATTGGTTGAAGTACCAAGCCATTTTACACAGTAGGCATGTCAAGACACCAAAGTGGTTGTCATGAATATTTTCCAAGTAGAATCAAGTCAATAGAACTTGGAAAGGTGAAGAGGATTAAACTCTCATCAGATAACCAACTTTTATGGGTCAAAAAGCCTTTCAGCAGGAAGGAGTGATCAGAGACTGAATAATGGTTAAAATTTTTCTAAAAATTCAAAGTTCTTAGAATGGAGTGGAACCTACACGACCAGATAGGTCTCACCACCCTGATTCCAGTGCACTTCATTTCATCAAAAACTGACTCCGTATGTGAAAGTTAGAGCCTACTGTTCATTTTCCCAAACAACTAAAATCTATGCAGAATTGACAGGATGATGACTGGGTAGCCCAGTCAGCAAAAAGAATATTCCTCTAGTTGGTCCTATGAGCTACTGATAAGTGTCATTTCGGGATTGGTTGACGAGGTTAGTGATTTTTTGTAATGTGATTGGATGTTGGAGGACCAATTAGGTGAGGACACGTAGGAAGCCTGGAGGCTACCACGTGCCCCCCAAGGTTGAAAGGAGTGGTAGATTTTTGGTCAACTTTTTTTATGGAGGCATCGGGGTTCGACCTCGCGACCTCCCCCACAATAGGCGCAACACATACCAACTCTGTTATCGTTTAGTTCTTAATTATTAACAAAGCCGACTTCTATTTGAAGTTTCCAATGTATAATGGTGGGGAAAAGAGGGGCCAACCCCAGTCCATATAACCACCATCTAGGACCATTGGCGGAGCTCTGAGTTAATGCGGAGGTTTAACGAACTAAACCACAATTTAATTAACCTAATCATGTTTAATTAATGCGTTAATCCAATTCTTTAATACAGATTAATCTAAGCATGGATTAAGTGCTTAAACATGCTTAATTAGTGATAACCTTAACTTAACATTTAATTGGTGGACCTACGGAATTGGAAAAACTGCCAGTTTTAACTGCAGTTAGCTAGTTTAACGGAGCAGTTAGTGGAAAAAACTGAAAGAGGCATAAATTTTTCCCATAGAGTCAGAATTCAACTCAGTCAAAACTAAAATAGGGGTATTAGGGGTGTCCCAGAGCCATTGGAGCAGGTTTGAGAGCCATATGAGCTTAGGAAACGACTGTATTAAAAAATTTGATCAATTAATCCAAGAGGGCCAAGCCATTGAAGTTGGTCCAAGAAGGCGTAGCCCAGGAGGGGTAAACTCCTTCATCACTATTATGTAATGTGCTTGTTGTGTATTATATTATTTGCAATTTACTTGTTGTTTATGTGTTTTTAAAGCTAATTTACTTCATTAATTTCTCATAAAATACACACAAATTTGACACATAAACCATCTCATAAACTTGTCATTTGACACAATACTTAAGCACACTTCTCTTTTATATTAATGATGAAGCTAGCATAGCACAACTAGTTTGTCCATATTCAGATCAGTAGAGCCTCGGGGCTAGTTAGGGGATAGGGTTGGTCAAGCGGGGGCAGTGAATGAGGATGTGACTGTAGGTGTTGATGTGGTGGGGGAAGTGGCCCAAGACTGGGCCCAGTCGCCGGGTCGAGTAGAATATCTGCCCATGATGGAATTTCTAGTTGAGTAGTTGTGAAACATATCCACCACCTTAGAGGACATGCACCAACCAAGATGCAAATATATGAATGAGGTTATTTCATTCCTGAATGACCTTCGATACAATCAGTGGGATATTCTAGACCATATGACATCTTTGCATCCGAGCCAGAGATGAGCTAGTAAATGTTTGGATGAGATGGAGGAGTGCCTCGCTCATGCTGAATTTCATGCTCAGAGGGATCCTGGTCCTCCCGTGGCCCTAGGTGTTGCTCATGCACCATATC
Organism: Pinus albicaulis; assembly: GCA_034641835.2. Classification (NCBI taxonomy): domain Eukaryota; kingdom Viridiplantae; phylum Streptophyta; class Pinopsida; order Pinales; family Pinaceae; genus Pinus; species Pinus albicaulis. The sequence continues at coordinate 127,944,985 of CM076584.1, read as the reverse complement.
TTCACCCTTGACCTATGTTGTCTATTTTTTGTCTTCTTGTTCTTCATGTGTTTTGGGTATCTCGCTTTTTTGCCTCTGGGAATCGTGTAAAAAATGACACTTTCTACTCAGTTTTTGTACCTTTCTTCTAGCTAACAAATCCAGTTTGAGTGAAGCCGAGAGAGCAATGTACTTCATGAATATCTATTATATCTTTTTGACGAATTAATAAAAAAAAAATAGTCCACAAAAAAAATATTTAAAAAAATATCTCATAATTATAATATTCATAGGCAATGTTAAATATGAATCTAACGGTCTATATAAATAAAGTATTGGGAAATAATGTGAATAAAAGGTCTGAGAATAAAGGTGGATCTCTTAAGGGTAAGGTCCTAAGACTACATTCTTACACCCGAGTCCTTCCATTGAGAGTAAGTGTGGATCTGAAGATTAGTAAGAGTTTGAGAATAAAAATAAATTTCAAAGTTATTAAAGTTTTCTAATTTAATTTAAATGAAATTTAAGTAAATATAAATAAAATATTTGAAAATAAGTTTGGATCTCATCAGGTCAGGTCCTAAGAATACATTCTATCACCTAAAAGTCCTTCCACTAAGAGTAAGTGTGGATCTCAATATTAGTGAGGGTTTGAAAATAAAAATAAATTAGTAAAGTTACTTAAATTAATGTGAATGAAATGTGGGGCACCGATGATAGTTTAATATTGTGTATAAATGTATTGATAATTTATTTAATAATTATATTTAAAAATATATTTTAAATAATTAAAAAATAATAATTTTATTGAGAATTGTATTTATATATTTTGTGAAAAAAATAATAACATATAATAATTTGAGTTAAATATTTGGTTTAAATGTTTTATTTTTTTTAATATTTTTATTTTTAGGATGAGATGTAAATGGTTTGTGTAGGAGTTTAGTTTTTATTTAGTTAAGGAATTGAAGATAAAAACCATTTTTAGAAGAATCAAATTACCCAAAAAAAGTGTTCAAGCTCCATCCAGTTTTTCTTAATAATAAATATTTACTTAAAAATAAGCTAAAATAACAAATTTGACTTATTAAATCTATTTTGAATAATATTTCTCAAACTTTTTCAATCTTATAAATTGTTTATACATTTAAAATTTAAAAATTATTTATATATTTAAAAAAATTAGAAAATAATAATATAGCAAAAATTATATAAAATAAAATTCAATAAAAAAATAAAATAGTTAAACTTTCTTATTTAAATTACTCCCATATATTAAATAATAATTTAAACTCTTATAGGAGAAGAATAATTGTAAATTTCTAGGTATTGTCAATCGTGTTGTCTCGCTATTATATATTATATAATTCGGTGTTTTTTTATATAGCCAAAACTCAATAAAAGGATAAATGTAATTTAGAGAATAAATAAATTGAAAATACTAAATTTAATTAGAAAATTTTAAATAATAATTTAAATTCTTATTAGAAAAGAATAATGACTTAGTTTAATTAATAGAGAAAGTGACTATATTATTTTTTTAAACAATATATTTTAAACAACCAAATAAAATAACAATCTAACTAAAAATTATATTACCCAAAAAAACCATTTCTTCTTTTAATTCAACCACACCATTATAAATTTCAAAATATTATTGATCCCATTCTCTGCCTTGTAATATTTTTTTTTTTAAAGCCAAAATCCAACAAAATAATAAAATAAATTAATCTCGAGATTGATCACGAAATTTCAAAATATTATTGATGGATCGCAGTTTCTGCTACCATGTGATTTTTTTTTGTTTCGCCAAAATCCAACCAATAAAAATAAGTGTAATCTCGAGATTAATCACAAAATTTGACACAATTGGAATAACTAGTCGTCATGGATGAGATTTTACCGTTGGTGTGATCATGATGATGCTTCATATCACAAATTGCAACAACTGCTTTGCTTTTAATGGATGACCATTGATGATCACTGATGACGACCAAGTTGACACGATTCATAAGAGCCAAATAACTCAAACAATCCAATGTGAAAAGTCACGGGCGCCTCCAAGATATTTAATTGTCCATCGCGTGACAATTAATTGCCCTAATGGGCATTGGATTTGGCCTTTGTCTTGCCGAAAACAAAGGCGGGTGGGGATTTCCTCTGTTCAAGAAAAATAGAAAAACAAAGCCCCTGCACTGCACAGCTGGGTCCTCTTTTCTTCAAGCCTGGATTGGCTTCAACATAAAGAAACAAAACCCATTCCCTGATGTTGTCTTATTGTGGGATTTTCCTAATTCAATGTTACTAGTGGTTGAAACTTCATTACAGTGGGATGGGAGATGCAATCTCAAGAGAGTGACTATGTAACCATCTATCTTCTGCATTGCCCTGCTGCCATGGCTGTACTGGCGAAAATAAAGGGTCGACTTTGCTTAAAAATGCAGTCAGTTAGACTTTAACTCAAGGAGGCCGCAACCGGCTAATTCTATGTAATGCCTGTGGAATGAAAAGGAACCCCATGTACCGAATTAAGGGAAAATTGTGCGCAGAGATTTTGTTTGGTTTAGACTCTAGATATTGTGTTACAGCTCCGATTCGGTGGTCGAAATACGTCAGAGCACCCCACATTGCGTAATTCTTCAGGTATCAGATGCCTACCTAGTCTACATACATGAGTTGCAGCTTCCCTTCAGCAGTGGGGTTTGGCAGCAGCTTTGACAGTACAGTTAGTAGAAACTATCTATTTTCCGTGTACACAACGCTTGCAATGCAGATCTGGGCGCTATTATAAAAGACCATTAAGCAAACGCTAGGCTTTCAGAATCGCCTGAAAGCTGCTGCCAATTGGATAGATCTGCTCAGGCACAACCATGGATCGGTTGTCTTATTCCAGTGCCAACATATTGCCACAGACATTTCAAGGCACAAGGGATGACATAGTTGAGCAGATTGCCTTGCTTTGGCAGCAAATTCGGGCTCCTCTGATTGCCCCATTGCTGAATATATGTATTTACTTCTGCTTGCTCATGTCTATCATGCTCTTCATTGAAAGAGTTTACATGGCAGTAGTCATTGTGTTGGTTAAGGTGTTTGGAAAGAAGCCAGAGAAGAGATACAAGTGGGAGGCCATTAAGGAGGACATGGAGCTTGGCAACAGTGTTTATCCCATGGTCTTAGTGCAGATACCAATGTACAATGAGAGGGAGGTATATACAAATATATGAATATATACATGGATTAGATTGGAATATTGGGTTTGATTTCTGCTATCCTCTTTTTTCTGCTTGATTTGATTACCTCGTTTTCTCAGTTTGTTTCAAATCTGCAGATTGCTACATTTCAGCATTGACGTTCTTGATTGATCGGTTGCAGGTTTATCAGCTCTCAATTGGAGCAGCATGTGCGTTGTCATGGCCTTCAAATCGGGTTATCATTCAAGTGCTCGATGATTCCACTGACCTTACAATCAAGGTCTGTGTTCATGCTAGAGTTATCTGTTAGCTGCATATGGGTTGCTCTTTATTATAATGTAAAGTTGTACTAATGTGATGGGTAGTTCATAGTGAATACCCTTAGGTAACTTAAATGATTGCGATAGAGAATAATATGGTATTCAATGGATATCATGAAAAAATAGTAAGATGGGTAGTTCATAGTGAATATCATGAGGTGATGGGTAGTTTATAGTGAATATTATGAGGTAATTTAATGATTGAGTTAGAGAATAATATGGTATTCAATAAATATGATGAAAAAACAGTAAACCAGTGGCACTATGTAGTAATTTTGATTGGCTTATTGCTTTTTCATTTGGTTAATTGGATGAGAATAATATGGTATTCAATGAATAGGATTAAAATTCAGTAAACTAATAACACCATGGAGTAAGCTTGATTGGCTCATTGCCTTTTCATTTAGTTAGTTGGATGAGAATAATATAGTATTCAATGGATAGGATGAAAAAACAGTAAATCTCTAATTAACTTGTTGCATGGTGCTTGTAAATATTAAGTACCATGTATTAAGTTAATCATTGGTTCACTATTTTTTATGAGAATAATATGGTATTCAATGGAGAGGATGATGCTGCCTTACCATATTATTCCCATTCAACGGACCCAATAAAAAAGTAGTGAACCCATGATATTATTTCCATCCAAGGGTAGAAAGGTTGTAAACCCATGATTAGCTTACTGCATAATGCTTAATATTTAGACTTAATTAATAATTTTTTTAAATTAAAAAACAGTAAATCAATAATTAACTTGTTACATGGTACTTAAATACCATGTGGTAAGTTAATCTTCGATTCACTATTTTTTATGGGAATAATATGATATTCAATGGATAAAGATGATGTTACCTTACCATATATTCCCATTGAAGGGACCCAATAGAAAGGTAGTAAACCCCTAATATTATTCCCATTCAACGGACCGATAGAAAGATAGTAAACCCATGATTAACTTTCCCATCCAACTAACTCGATAGAAAGATAATAAACCCATAATTAACTTACGGGCATAATACTTAATATTTAGACTTAGGTGATGATTTGAAATGCGCAAATTTCAATTTTCTTACCATAGTTGAAACGGCGAGCCTTATTTCAGCTGCCATAGGCCCATTAATGCGCCCAGGCAGGAAATGCTTGCTGTGGGATTAAAACCGTAGATTCGTTGAAACACTTCGACGATAGTTGTCATGAAATAATTTGTAATTTAATGAAAGTATCAAACAAATAAACACCGTGTGAACAGCCGTTGGCAAAGTAATTACTGACAAGTCACAGCTGGCTCTTGTTTTCCTGCGATGCAGGATTTGGTGGAGATGGAATGTCAGAAGTGGGCGAGTAAAGGCATAAATATCAAGTACGAAATCAGAGGCAACAGAAATGGGTACAAAGCTGGTGCCCTAAAGGAGGGAATGAAGCATAGCTACGTAAGGGACTGCGATTACGTTGTAATATTTGATGCAGATTTTCAGCCCGATCGCGACTTTTTAAGCAGAGCGATTCCTTTCTTAGTGCACAATCCAGAATTGGGTTTAGTTCAAGCTCGCTGGAAGTTTGGTAAGTCATCACGATGCCTCATTGAATTTGCTATATTGGTGTGTTCTGTTAACGGTTTTATTGCTGCCATGGATGATTATGTGTATCTTATGCTTGAAGTTTTGATTTTTGATAGATTGATTGAGGTAAGACATGATTTCAATGCCTCCCCACCTACTAAAATATAATTATTTGCTAATATTATGAGCTTTAATGCGTGATTAATGAAGCTGTATATTGTGCTTCAAGTCTGGGTTATCTTTTTGGTGCTAGGGTTTGGAATTTTTTTTATTTAGAGTAATGATGGGCAGTGTGATAGTTGATGTGGGTGGGATGTCAATGTTTCATTGATAAAAAGTTGGTCGGTAGTGAAGGTGTCCAAGCATGGAAAATCTATGGTAGATACCATGCTGCAACTACACGCCAAATAGTAAACATTTTCTGGTGACCCACAGCAAGAATGAATGGTTAAATGATTGATTGATTAGCCTATCAACACAACACACACTGAAAAGGCGAAAGGCCGTCAGGACTCAGGGGGACCTCCCTCCAGTCTCTGTTAGTCCTTCCGTTTTTCCACCCTCCCATCCATCTCATTCCAAGTGTTTGGCCTGCGGCAGGCCGGCCAACCTGGCTCCCGCTCCAGTGGTAAAAGCGATGTGTACTTTTCACCTTAAGTCTATTCGTCCACGGCTGTAACACGTATAGTTTTACGGAGTTCATTATCAACTCGGTTGTATCAAGGCAACGCTTTCATGCCTGCCCCTTTTGTGACTCGTTTTTTCTTCTGAGGTGGTAAAGTTTCAATAGAAAAGCTGTAAAACAAAATTTACAGCGTAATTTCGAAACTCCAATCATATTTTGGTGATTGATTATTATGTTTGTAGTTGACAAGGTTCGCCGAATTTTAACCATTCAAGCTCAACCTCAACCCAAAAATCCGTGAAGGTTGGGCTTATGCAATTTACTGGCAGTGCAATACGCGGGCTGCGGCGATTTGATGTAACCATTCAAGCTGTGGCGATTTGATCCTCCATTTGCTGCTGTGGTTCGAACTCCAGAACCCACTCGATGAAAACGTCAGTTAGCGTATAAATAAAAACGAGCGCAGCTCTAGTTTTTAAATGTTGTAGTTTTATGGTGAGCCTTATTTCCACTGCCATAGGCCCATAAATGTGCCTAGGCAGAGAATGCTCACCGCACGATGATCTACAGTTTTGATCTGACGGTGAGCATTCTCTGCCTGGGCGCATTTATGGGCCTATGGCAGTGGGAATATGGGCCTATGGCAGTGGAAATAAGGCTAGCCGTAGTTTTATGATTTATTAATTAAGTTGGTGGGTGTGTTATATATTATTTATTAATTTTATTGGTAAGTGTGTTCATATATTATTTATTAATTAGGTTGACATAGGTTGAAAGTTAAGTTTTAAACTGCTTTGCCAGATTGATTTAATTTAGTAGTATCTTTGTAAGTAGATATTTTAACTTGCTTATTTTTCTTTAATTCAATTTGAGTATGGTTTATTATTATTTTTGGATTTGAATTTGTGACTTTTTTAGCAAAAAGCACATGTTATTAACCATTAAGTCTATTCAAATTTATATGAAAAATGTTTTTCCATACACAATATTATTTTTTTAACAAAACTCACATAATACATGCGATTTAAATGATGGGTAAAAATAAACATCAAATACCCTATATAAAAAAACAATTAAAAAAAAAAAATCCACCATCAAAAAATTAATTAACAAATATTAATTTATAAATTATATTATCATAATGTTAAATAGACTATGAAAAAAATTATTATTTAAAAAAAGTTAATAATTTTATATTAAAATATTAAAAAAAAGAAAAAAAAAAAAATATATATATATATATATATATATATATATATATATATATATATATATATATATCAACAAAAAAAAGTGTAATTCTAAAATTAATTTAACCTAATGATAAAAATTGAAACTAAAATATTTTAATGATTAGAAATTTAAAAAAAAAAATGGTAAAACTATATATGTAATATATATATTTTATGAGGCCTTTACTAATGTTATTATCATTGTAATGAAATAAAATAGATAAATAAGTTAAATTATATAATGATGAAAATTATATAGGTATAATTTTTTTTATGTTGTTAGAGGCTTTTTAGGAAGGTTACTATCATCGAAATTAAACAAAATAGATAAATACATTAAATTATATGATGATGATACCAAAAAGGTCTTTCCAACGTTAAAAAAAAAAGATTAAATGAGATGGATTAATATTTTATTTTTATGATCAGATAGAAGGGAAAGAAGCATTCCTAAATCACTATAATTTTTTTTCGCCAAGAAGTTTGGTAGTGTGCTAGATGTTTTGGAAATGAGAGTGGATGTGGGTAAGAGCCTAACAATGTAAGAGAGTAATTTTCATCTTCAATCCTCTTGGTATTGCAGAGTTCATAGATTCTTCTTCCCAAAATATTAAAGAAAATAAAATAATATAAGAAATATTAAAAAAATCTTCTGTTGAAATTAAATTGAAAAAAAAAACATAATTTAAAGATATCCCATAAATTTATCTTTATCATAAATTTTATAATATACATTTTAAACATTTCATTATAAATTCAAAATTAAAAGAAAATATGAGATTTTAATTAAAATCTTATTAATATGATATTTTTCATAAAATAAAATATAAAATATTTAATTAAAATCATTCATATATATATATATGAATTAAATATATATATATATATATATATATATATATTTAATTAAAATCATTCATATATACATATACACATTAAAAAAATTATTAATAATGATATGAATAATTTTATTTTGTGAGTAGAAAAAATCCATCTAAGTTCAAAAGTAAATTTATTTCTTAATAGACAGGCTCAGGAGTATAATGGGTCTCCCAAATCTCTAGGTGACAGGTGCAAAAATTGAGTAGTATAGTGGGAGATCCTATGAAGCAAATCTATCAATTTACCTCATTAAAAAAAAAAAAATACTAGTCAATAGGCGGTGTGAATTAAACTAAGTGAAAAAAAAATGGTTTTGACAACTAAAATCTTTAAATTATAATTTAGGATCTTAAAATGATTTTGATAACCTAAAAATCAAATATATTAAATATAAATGTAAGCTAGGAAAAATGCTATTATAATAAAAAATTGACTAGTTAAATGCTTTCGTGACCAAAGAATAAACTTGGCCTATACACATTTTGATTTATCAACCTGTGGCCACCGAGTCACCGTATCTTTCAAGTGATCGGAAGTTTTGTTCTTTCGAATTCGGTCTTTTAAGTGATCGGATGTTTTGTGCTTTATAATATTTTAATCTGATCTTTTTAGGTGGTTATCTTTTTTATTATCTCAATTTTGAAATAAATCTTGATGGTCCCATGGGTCCGAGAATTTATTTTTTTTCAGTTCAGAGATTTTCAGAACCCTTGATAAATTCACAGGCAGATTATAAGTATGATTAAACGCAGAAACGTTATTTACTCACCACTTTTTAGCAGAACATTGACTATATATTTTCTTTGGACAATTATAAATATTCAAATGATTCCGGCCGCACAAATAGTCCATAATTAGGATGTTTCACCTAAATTGAGTTAAAAATATCACCTAATACGTAGGAACCATATGTCAATTCCTTCATACATTCACCAGAATCAATGCCTTATTTAGTTCGATATTTCTGATTAATGCTATTTATGGCAGTGTATTTCTGATTAATTGCTATTTACGGCTGTGTTTACATAATAGATCTGAGTTAAGTACATTCTAGAAATAAAACCCAGATTAGTTAAGAAGTTAAAACCCATATTATTACCTTCAATCATTTTCTATCTGATTTCTAGCTTAGGAATTGAAAAGATGTGACTTGGTACGGATCCATTTTATCATTTACCTCTAATTTCCTTCGTGGTTGTTGGCCACATTATAATGACAGCCAAGTGCGATAATCCTCCTAAATGCAATACAGCTATCCTCCTCATTGCCAGGTATATGATAGAGATAGATGCTTTTAATGGTAATTCATTATTTATTAAAATTAATCACTCGAAATCTGACCATGGCCACAGTAAGTTTTTTTTTTTCTTTTTTTTTTCTTCTTCTTCTTCTGTCTATAAATATTCGTGGAGTTATAGTTCTGGATTTGTATATATTAATTTTTAAATTTTGTATTCTAACTCTAAACATTAACCTATACTATCACAGTAAATTAATAAAACAAATATTGATTACCGTAATAGATATTCTCAAAAATTACCAGTACTGTTGAATATAGTTAATAATGACAGTGAATGTAATTCAAAATGATTTTTTCCAGAGTTTCAAGCAGTAAATTTGGGATTTAGTCCAAAACCTGGAAATTTCATTAAACAATATTGACAGAAGTAAAGTGCTACAACATTTCTGTCATTATTCTTTGCAGTGACAGCGTGGGTAAGTTGGCACCATTAGATTTTGTCTGAATTTTTGAAGTGCGACAGCGTGCCAGAAAAATTCTGTGAGGATCCTTTGAAGTGACAGCGTGGGTTGGTGGGCACTATTAAATTTTGTCTGAATTTTTAGTATGAGTTGAAGCAGGTTGTGCCCGGAACTTTGAAAAGGCTGTTTCCTAAATATGGAACAATGAAATTTCATGTTTTATCTTGTCCATGTCAGCTTTACATTGTTCATGCTGTATCTTCAATGTTATTCTATATAGTGATTTGGGGATGAACGCCTCAAATTAAAGAGTCAGTGGATATCATAGTGGGTATACCATAGTTGATAAGCGTTAGTTTAATTTCTTTGGTTAATTTTATGTTTTGAATTTAGATGAGATTGTGGTTTTTTATTATTTAAAATTTGGATTATAAAAAATATTGTATAAATTACAAAATTTAAATTTGGGATTTTAATCAATTTTATTAAATTTTAAATAAAATCGATAAAAAAATGTTAGAGTGGTTTGGGTAAATTTGACTTAGTTACTGATTTTTAAGAGTTCCAGATTTATGACAACCCATCGTAAAAGCATATTAATTGGTTTATGTAATGGTCTAAAAACTCAATGTTAATTGGTCTTGGTGACTAGTGAGATCCCAACAATGATGTTTTTAGACACCACCACTTTTCTGGATGTTACAATGGTGTCGTTAGACACCACCAGTTCTCTTAGTGTTTCGTGATCGGTGGTATTAGAGCCTGGTGAATATCAGAGTTGCTGTTAAAGTTGTTGTGTGTTAATAACACCTAGTGATCTAGTGAGTGAAAATGGTGTTGAAAGACCAAGTCAAGATATAGATGAGTGAAGCTAGACATGTAGCGAGAGAGTGGTTGTATGGACTAGGAAACAAAGATGGAGTCAATGGTTTGAAGTTTGGTGAAGGATTCAAGGTAACGAGAGTTACACTAGTGATAACATCAATAGTGAGTGAACAACCTAAGTGTTCTGGTTCAAGGCAGATTCATTTTCCCAGGAAGTTGTAAAACATGTTGTCATACATGTTGAGCAAGAGCATGGATTGTTGTAAGGCCTTCAGACTTTGACTAGGCATACATGTAGTGCAGTGGCTCATGGAGTCATAAGTTGTGGAATGGACCACCTGGATAGGTAAGGTGACAGATGTACCAGTATCCTAGCTTGAGGGGGAGGAGGGGGAACTTAGGTGAGATGGTTGATGAATGATTGAGATCAGGTTAATCTCCCAAGTCAAGTTGAAGGAGGATTGTTAGAGTGATTCTGGTAAACTAAACTCAATCAAATTACTTGAGATTTTCTAGGTCCAGATTTATGACAACTCTTGATTTTACCCATAATATTATTATCTAATATACTTATTTAAAGAAGAAAGATTCCATGTTAATTGACCCTTATAACCAGTAAGTAAAGATGTCTTTAAACACCACCACTTCTCTCAATATTTCATGATCCTTAAAAAAAAATCAAAACACAAAACATTAATCAAAATATAAATACTTATAGTTTAAGTCAAAAATAGAATATGATTATAAGTGCATATAAATACTTATGGTTTATGTCAAACAATAGAATATGATTATAAGTGCCTATTGTGTGCAGTTCAAATATGGAATGTGATCAGTGTTGTCCTCTCAGACTAATGTGTTATACTGAGGATCATAATGACATAACCATTTCCCCTCATCCAGTGATACATTTTTTTGTTTTGCTAAAATTTAACATGAATAACGTGGATTCAACAGCCTCTGAATTTCAGACTACTTCCTGGTTATGCAACCTATGAACTTCAATTTTTCTCCAATTGAAAAAACGCCAAAATTAAAAGCCCCTTATACAGAGCTATAGGGCATGCATTTACTACTGCATTGGATAGTATCTACACACATAGATCAAACAATATATATCACTGCCCAGTATTACAGTCAATACTGCAGGCATGGGTAGACATGGGTACATAAGGTTCACTTATTCCTTGCCCTGACTAACACTGCATAGACTCGTAATTTGAAGTCTGGAAAGAATAAGACGCTATTTACAATATTATTTTATTCTAACATCATGTAATGTTCTTTTTGTGAATTTGCAGTTAACGCAGATGAATGTTTAATGACTAGAATGCAAGAAATGTCATTGGACTACCATTTCACTGTAGAGCAAGAAGTGGGATCAGCCACCCATGCATTCTTCGGCTTCAACGGTACTACCAGGCCCCTTGCATTCCAATTTAGTTATATAGCACTAACTATCTACAATGCCAGCTATTAATGTCCTGATGTACAATTGTATATTTTATACGTTAATTGAGAGCAGGAACGGCTGGAGTATGGCGAATAAACGCCTTGAATGAGGCCGGTGGATGGAAAGACCGGACAACAGTGGAAGATATGGATTTGGCAGTTCGTGCAAGTTTGAGGGGCTGGAAATTTGTCTTCTTAGGGGACCTTGGGGTAAGTGGATCATTCATTATTCTTATCAAATCTTCTTTCATGCCAACTGTAGTCGAAGTGTATCCAAGGACTTAAATCTGAAACTCAATGAATGTTTTAGGTCAAGAATGAACTGCCCAGTACATTCAAAGCCTACAGATATCAGCAACACAGATGGTCATGCGGCCCTGCAAATCTATTTAGGAAGATGGTCAGGGAGATCATTGCAAATAAGGTAATTCAATAATCTGCTCAAACTACATTTCTATCTATTCCCAGAATCCTATGTAAAGCAGTTAGGTTAAACAATTAATTTGGTTCCCGTCCTTCAAATTTTGAAAAAGTATGTTTTTCCAATTAAAAATCATTGAATTTTTTTTGTGTTATTCATTATGATATTTTCGATGGACACTCCACCTATCATCACTAACATATAAATTTTTTATGGATAGTTAAGAGTGCTTCAGGAACATATAAAGATTGTATTGATAGTTAAGAATGCAAGACCTAGAAATGTTTTTTACTTTCACTATTTATCTCTAATCTAAATTGAATTTTTTTCTTTTATTTATTCAAGAATCTGTCTTGAAGAAATGTGGACAGGTTCACTATAACACTTTGGATAATCCAGATAAATTTCATTCAGAGTGAAATGTCTTGCATTCTTAACTATCATTGAAAATTTGTATGTTCTCATAATGTGTGAAGCATTCACCAAAAAAATTAGACATTTCTCAAAATCTGAACTGTTGTATCCAGAAATTTTTTATAAATATATTCTTAAAATTTGCAGTCTAGTTAAGTTCTGAGGTGATGTAGAAAGAGTTTGCTAGTATATTCTTGAAATTTGCAATCCAATTAAGTTCTGAGCTTATCATGAAGCTCTTGTGCATAACATTGTTCTTTTTACCCAAAAAGTCATGAGATAAATAATCTGAATTAGTTTTATCAGTCAATCAATGGCTATGGTCTTTCAGTTTATTCAATCACTTTATCAATGGTTATTGGCTTTTCTTGACTGAATCTGCAGAAAGTTTCGGCATGGAAAAAATTCCACGTAATCTACGGTTTCTTCTTCGTGCGAAAAATTGTAGCGCACATTGTCACCTTCGTTTTCTATTGTGTGGTGATACCTACAACTGTATTGGTTCCCGAAGTTCAATTGCCAAAATGGGGAGCTGTCTACATTCCTTCGACTATCACTATATTAAATGCAGTGAGCACCCCTAGGTATTACAATGTGCTTTGTCCTGGTTATTAAAATGTCCTTCCTAAACTAGATATTTTAAAAATCTTCAACTTTCTATGTATGTAACCTTCTGGGTATTAATTTTGGCTTACTGATTCTTCTTGAAAAATGGGAAAAATTAGTGAAATAGAGTGTTCCCTGTGAAGTGACTGAGCTATCTTGTAAACATTTGGATGTGTACAATGAAATTAGGTCGTTGCATCTGCTGGTATTCTGGATTTTGTTTGAAAACGTGATGTCCCTGCACCGAACCAAAGCAACCATCATCGGATTATTAGAAGCAGGGCGTGTGAACGAGTGGGTTGTGACTGAGAAATTAGGAGATGCCTTGAAACACAAAACCGCTAAACAAATGAAGAGAAGTCGATCCAGAATAGGAGAAAGGTGACCATATTTTTTTTTTCCAAATTTGCAGAGCTGTGACTGTAAACAAAGCGTTTGTTACACCTGATAGTAACCAATTTTTTGTTTTTGTTTTGTTTTGTTTTTTGGTTTTTTTCGCAGAATTCATGTTCTGGAGGTCTTGACTGGCGTTTATCTCTTCTTCTGTGCATCCTATGACCTCGCATTCGGGAACAACCATTTCTATATCTATCTGTTTTTGCAAGCAGGGGCATTCTTTATAATGGGATTTGGGTACATTGGAACATTTGTACCCACCTACTAGAATTTGAGCTAGTATCCGCATTTGCAGACAATGTAGAATTGCATTCCATTTCAATGATATAATTTTTTTGTTTTCTCGTCCTGGCTACTTTGCTGATGCATGCAGCCCTGTCAAAATATCGCCAAGGCTATCTGAGACTAGTAATAGGAATGCAAATTCCTGATAACAAAGTATCGTGAATATTGTAAACCATAGACTAGAATCAAATAGAATATCGGCCGGTCTTTGCATCAGTCGATATTTTCTAATTAGGTCAGATGCACATGCTTTGATATTGGCGGGTTAGTTGGTTATGGTAACTTTGAAGAGACATTGTAGCTGTGGAATTAAGCCTCGGCTGGTTAATTGAGTGCAGCAGTGGTAGCATGTTTTTATAGATATATACAAACTGTAGTTTATGCTATGTGATGATAATTCTTTTCTGATGCAAACTATTGAATTCTATATATATATATAACTAACTAAACTCTTCATATTGATTAAGTAAAGGGGTTGATATATATATATATATATATATATATATATATATATATATATATATATATATATATAAAATTCCAAATTTATTTAAAATATTTTAATTTTTTATCCAAAATTTATATCATATACTTTCTTGAATTACAATTCCAAATTTATTTAAACTATTTTTTTTCAAACTTTATGCCATAATTTCTTCACTAAAATGTTCATAATGATTGTAAAAGGGCTGACATATTTAATTACAACACTCTGACTCCCTTGCATGATATGTGCACATTTTAAAAATAATTTTATCAAAAATATATTCAAATTTAAAAATGATAAAAAAAAATGTTTTTTGGTTTGATGTATGCAAGTGAAATTAGGAATGATAAATGCAGAAATGAGAGAAGATTGTGAAAATGAAACTTAAAAGGTTTTCTTATGAGTATTGATCAAGTCACTTCTTATTAGCAAGGTGTTTTAGCAATGGGAACTTGACCAATTGAGCTAACTCTTGGGACTTAGCTTAAAGTTATATTTTAAAATGTAATTATGTAATATTCTAGATGGCATTGGTGAAAAAAATAATATGAGGGTTTAGTTATTGACTATGATGTTGGGCATTTGGTGAGGTTCATGATCGTAGGTCACTGGTTCAAATTCCTTTAGGTGAAGTGCACTAATATTTGTAGAGATGTCATTATAAAATATTCTAGATGACACTCGCAAAAGAAATAATATGAGGAATATGTACATAGAAAATTGAAGATGGCCCAAGGGTTTAGTTATTGACCATGATGTTGGGCATTTGGTGAGTTTCATGATGGTAGGTGACTCGTTCAAAATCCTTTGGGTGAAGTGTGCTAATATTTGTAGTTGTGTTTACTAGGTATACATCCATGAAGGCGAGGAAGTAGTGTTTGGATTTTCCCATAATTTTTTCCTAGGATTTTTTTAATAAAAAATAGAAGACAAAGATCTATAGTGAAAGTCATTACACTAAAGGGTTGCATAATTACATATATAAAATGTTATCTAATAGACAAAAACTAACGGTTCAAGTTGCCCATTCCTAAAGGGTTTTGAGGGTTTCTCAAACGATCCAAAACCTCCAAAATGTTTTGTAAATGCATACTTGAGGCATCATCCATACATATTTAGGTCTGCATATCACCATTTATCTTCATTTATTAGAAAAATTCTACCATTTGGGATCTTCTATTTTTATCTTTAGTAAGTTTAATTGTAGTGATGGTGCCATCTAAAATGGCATGGTAGTGACTAGGCAGTATTTGCACACTGATATGGTGATTTCCCCTCCATTATTCTGCATCGTCTTATATATAGGGTCCATAATCTTTAATGCGCATTCTCTCTATCATTTTGGGAGACTACTTTATCCACTCACCTACCAACCTTATCTTTTTCCTTTCAATTTTATTTTTGGAGGTTTCCTACTAATTTTGTGTAAGGAGTTGCATGATGGAGTTCTCACTTTAGTTCTATATTATTTTTTACTCCACTTATATTTAGTCGGCTCTATTTTATTCTCTCACTTTATTTTAGGGCATCCTACCTTAATTTTAGGCTACTAGCTAATAAGGGAAAGTGCCCTTCTATTTTTAGTGTGCATTCACTATGGAACCTAGTGCACAATGATGGGAACCTCTCAAGGAGGGTTATTTAAGTGTATTCATGTCGAGCTATAATATACACAAGAGTTATGAGTAAATTGAATTCATATCTTTACCTACTTAGTCCTTTCTTTCTTGTTATGTAATTGTTAGTGTAGTATTCTTTACACAATAAATATTGTGCTTGTGCTTAAAATTTGTCATGGCATCAAAACATTAGAGCGATTTTAGGAATACTAACATATTATTGTAGGTTTTACAAGTTTGAATAGCCCAAAGGGAATGGATCATCCATCAATCAATGTGATTCTAATTCCATTCAATTAATTTGAGTGAAATCCAAAGATCAGATTGTTATTATGCAATAAGGGACTCTATAAGATTACTATGGGGACTGAGTAGAGACATCTACTTGTAGAGAAATCAATATACTTAAACAAGATGGATGAAGTCTATGGGATCTTATGCTTGTCAATTTCCCTTGGCCCCCACATTTATATTAATGGTTGTAATACTCCCAACAAGGTATGGACCAAGTTGGAGCATTGTTTGGAAAGCTAGATGAAGTGAGAAGACATCAATTGGAGAATGAGCTTACATCATTGTTCCCAAGCAACTTCAATACCCCATATGACTTATTTTCCAGGTTCAATATTTGCTTAAATAGCTAACAACTTGTGGCATTGATAAAAGGGAGGAGTAGTAGATTCTTTCAAAGCTAGGACACAAATATTCTATATGTGTTTCTTCTTCTCATATTTCTAAACTCTCTATGGGTAAAAATTATAAGACGCCTGCTCTAGATAGTTTTATGGAATCTTTAATTCAAAAGAAAAACAAGTTAATTCATATGGGATCTTTAAAGTCATAAAAGACCCAAGCACTTGCAACATAAGAAACCAAGAAGAAAAAGAGAAAAAATATGGGTGAAATGGAATTAGAGTATAAGAAGGAATGGAAGCAAAATACATGATCCAGGTGGATATTGGTGGCCACCCAAATCTTCCACTAGATCAACGATTCTTTATTTTCTTCACAATTTTTCTATGGTTGTTTGGGTCCCAAAATTCAATAGCCATTTTGAGGCACTAAACAATGTATTTTGGCCCTAGCCAAAAGTTGTAATACTTAGATAGTGTTGAGATTCAACAAGATGATGAGCTTAGTGAAAAGAGTCGCCTTCACTAAGTGGGCCCGCAGGGTATTTTTGGCGCAAGTCTATTTTTAGACTATGTCTATTTTTAGACATGGTGATCATATTTCAGAAGTTGCAGGATGCTATTTGTGGATGGTTGATCAAGTTGGAAAAATAGATGAAATTCTATTTTTAGAATATTGGGTGAAGTTTATTTATAGATCCTTGATCTAAAAATAGATGCATGTCGATTATTATTAGCTCTTAATAATAATTAGACACTAAACAACAGCTTATTCTCTTGGAGCACTTCAATTCAGTGCACAGATGTGGCACATCAGTGGACTGAGGGAATTACGCAATTCCCAAGGGTTTACTGGAGCTAATGCGTGGAGGACTCAGTTAGAACTCAAGTGGCAGAGTTATGACACAGTTGGAAGAAGTAGTTATGGAGTTGTATTTAATTTAATTCAGTTAGACTCAGTTGAGCTAGTTGTATCTAGTCTAACTAATTGATACACTAGTGAGAGTGGAGTGAATTAATTAGTTAATTAATTCACAAATAATAACTCATTAATCAACTGAACAATACATCAGTTAACTACAGTGCATGGCAGTTTCAGTGGAGACCCAGTGGAGAGGTAGGTGAAAGGGAAAGATAGACTATATGTTGTGACTATAGTGATGCATTGATTGCATCACACACACATTGGAGTTGCCAATGAGGATTGCGCAGTCAAGGCAAGGGTAATTTGAATTCATTCAGAGTGATTCTTCAGCAGGGATTGCGCAGTGGAGGCAGGCTAGTAGGAGGCAAAGATCGGTGCATGGATTTGCAAGATTGGTCCTGATTAGTGTATGACGATTGTACTGTACTGAGAGCTTGATAAGCTTTGTATGAGATTGTCATATGATCTCCATGTTACATAATATATAGTTGGGGTTTTCAGCTTCAGGCTTTCCCGGTTAAAAACTGTGTTATTTGCGATTGATTATTTTTGTTTATGCTTCACATGTGTGTGCAATTAATTTTTTCGCAAAATATTAACAAGTGGAATAGATTTAGTATCTTGCATAAAGTTAAATAGTGTGAGATCAAGTGGATCTAGGAAATATGCATGCTTAGTGAATATAATTTCTACATGGTATCAAAGCATTGTTGATTGAAGATTGCAATTGTGAAGTGACTTTGTGTTGGTGGACAATTCAAATTTGCTATAGAAGATTCTTGGTGCAGAAATCAAGTATACATTGAAATGTATTTCAACGGTTTGATATTGAAGTATTCCCTTGATGGGAGCTCAAATTACATAGCCTAGAAGGATAGGATGGAAAGTCCTTGGAGGTGTGGAGGATAATGGTGAAGGAGTTCATTGATAGCGATGTTCTAAATAGAGATCTGCTTGATCTTTGCATTACTTGACGCATGGCAAAAGAAGGCAACAAGACGAGGGAGGAATTTTGTTGGAAGGGGAGAAGGACCATATTATTGTCCTTGTCTTCATGGGAAAGCCACTCCATTCTTAATGTGGAAGGCTTTGACAGACTTGTTCCAAAGCAGAAGTGACCAGAGGAAGTTGGCGCTTAAAGACAAGCTCATAAAAATAAAAATGGAGAAAGGCGAAGGTATTCCAAAATACCTCACGAAGTTTGTCCACTACAAGGATGAGCTGGGAAGTGTGGGAGTTACTGTTGATGAAGAAGACTTGGTGAGTTTGGCTCTCCTTGGGCTTCCGAAGAGTTGGCATAGCTACGAAGACTCTGTCAATGGACAGGAGAAACTGCCAGGATGGGAGCGATTTTGGTCGGATCTCGTGCAGGAGGAGATAAGGCGGGGTACCGGGGATGGATCTTCATCAAAGAATGAAGATGTCAGGTCGTGCGCTTTGTTTAACCAAAGCAAGGAAAGGGAAAGGAAAGAAACATCCTTCAAATCGAAGTGCTAAAGGCAGCGGATTTGTCCAAAGTGAAGTGTTTTCACTGTCACGAGCATGGACATTTTGCCACTAACTGTCCACAAAAGAAGAATAATAAGCAGGCTACTAGATCTACAGCTGGAGAGGACTTAGCCTCCCAATTTGAGCTGGATTTTTCCTTGATCGCATGCTTGGTTTCAAGCTGCATGGGATCGTTGTGGTATCTTGACAGTGGTGCGTCTTTCCATATGATGGGAGACAAAGTGTTGTTTAGTGACTTGGAGGAGAAGGACCTCCAGATGCATATAGAGATGGGCGATGATGGTTGGTATAGTGCAACTGGAATTGGGACCATATCCTTTGAGAGGGAGTCTGGTAATCCATTCTTGTTGAATAAAGTCATGCATGTTCCAGGTTTGAAGAAGAACTTGGTCTCAGTCGCAATTCTGGAAGACAAGGGTTATGATGTTGTTTTCAGTGAGGGAAAAGTCTTCCTTCGACATAAAACAACGTGTCAAACCAAGAAGATAGTTGTTCGAATTAAGAATCTCCACAAGCTGGAGGTAGATGGCTGCACTGCAATGGTCAGAAAATCAGAAGAAGTGGTGAGTCGGGATGAGGGCAAGTTATGGCACAGGAGATTGGGCCATCTTCACCATGGCACTTTCAAAATTTTGCAGCAAATTTATACTGGACTTCCCAAGGGTACTCTTGCGCAGTCAGATCAGTGCAAAGGATGTACAATGGGTAAGTTTTTGAAGAACACCTTTCATGAGAAGGAGAACCGTGCTTCGGTGATCCTGCAGAGAATTCACACAGACGTGTGTTGAACATTATCGGTTGCTTCAACAGAAAAACACATGTATTATGTGATATTTGTTGATGATTATTCTCGTAGATGCTGGATATTCTTCATGCAGAAGAAGAGTGAAACATTCTCAAAGTTTTGTGAGTTCAAGGCATTGGTGGAGAAGGAGTTGGGGAAGAAATTGAAAGCTTTACGGAGTGATAATGGCGTTGAATACATCTCGGGAAAATTCAAATACTTTTTTAGCAAAGAAGGAATTCAAAGAGAACTCTTAGTGCCTCATAACCCACAATAGAATGGGGTCGCGGAGAGAAATAACAGAACGATCGTGGGTGCTGCACGAGCGATGCTGCATGACCAGGGCCTACCGATGCACTTGTGGGCAGAAGCATGCAACATTGTGGTTTATGTGCAAAACCGTTGTCCTCATAGAGTACTTGGCATGAGTACACCCGAAGAAGCTTTTACTGGTAAGAAGCCTGATATTTCTCATTTGAAGATTTTTGGCTCACCTGTTTACATTCATGTGACGAAGGACGCTAGGAAGAAGCTGGAGCCAACTGCAGAAGTTGGGATATTTGTGGGGTACACAGAAACACCCCATAACTATCGTGTGTATTTGCCAAACAGTTGGATGACTATTATGCGACGTGATATCAAATTCATTGAGGTGAAAGCCATGAATTTGTCGCTTGAGAGGGAGCTACACTTGCATGCGGAGGAGGAACTTCTTGTTCCCAAAGATGAGCCTTTGGATGTGGATCAGCCAGAGGAGGAGATTCATGGAGTGGAGGATTCCACTCATGCAGAACCAAACATCATACAAGGCAGAAAGCGTACCACAGAAGCTGAGAAACTGAAGCTTGATGCAGCACAGAATGTAGGAGTTCCTACATCATAGCGCAGACAGAGACAGTCACCTGACCGATTTACTGGATACATGGCTCTTATGAGCAAGTGTATTGTGACAAAGCCATCTTCTTTCAAAGAAGTAGTGTAGGAGCCCACATGGGTAGATGCCATGGTGGAGGAGTATGATTCCATTGTCAGAAACAATGCTTGGGAGATTGTTCCAAGGCCAGTGGGAAAATCAGTTGTAGGATCTACAAGGTAAAGCAAGCTGCTGATGGGAGTGTCGAGAAGTATAAGGCAAGTTTTTTTCCCGGAGCTTCTCACAGATTGAGGGGATTGACTATGAAGAAACCTTGCACCTGTCGCACGGTATTCTTCCATACGGACCATCCTTGCTCTCTCAGCGCAGATGGGTTGGCACATTCATCAGATGGATGTGAAGACTGTGTTCCTTAATGGGATCATTGAGGAAGAGGTGTGCTACTGAAAGGTACTTGAAGGATTTAAGATCTTCAAAGAACGATTCACATGTGTGCAGTGCTCAAAAAGAGCATCAGATAATACCAAAGCACCCCTGCTTGGTACACTGAGGCACTCGACGCATAACTATTTTTCCGACTTGGCTTCACCAAGAGTGAAGCAGATGCAAACCTGCATCAGATTGTGGTGGAGGGTAAGCTTTTAACTGTTGTAACTGTACTTTATGTTGATGATTTGATACTAACAGGTGATGAGCAGTTGATACACTCATGCAAGGCAGATCTTGCAAAGGATTTTGAGATGAAGGATTTGGGCCTCCTTCATTATTTCCTTGGATTGGAAATATGGCAGCGGGAAGGTGAAATTTTTGTGTCTCAAGGCAAGTATGCCCGGGAGCTACTGGATAAGTTTCACATGCAAGGCTGCAAGCCGATCGACACTCCTCTTCTAGGAAATTGGAAGAAAGAGGATGCTACATCGGCAGAGGTAGTGGATGTCACTGGTTATCGACAGTTGGTGGGTTCGCTCATGTATTTAGTCAATACAAGACCGGACATATGCTATGCGGTGAACTAGCTTTCACAAGCAATGGTTAAGCCTACCAAGCTCTTTTGGAAGACAGGAAAGCATGTCCTGAGATATCTCAGGGGCACATCTGAGTATGGTTTATGGTACAGACAGACAGATGAGGTGAAGTTGCATGGCTTCACGGATGCAGATTGGGCAGGAAACCCAACAGACAGAAAGAGCACATCAAGAGGGATTTTCAGTATCGGATCTACGTCAATTTATTGGTACAGCGGGAAACAAAGATCCGTGCACTCAGTTCAGCGAAAGCGGAATACATGGTAGCAAGTCAAGCTGCATGTGAGGCTATCTGGATGAGGAAGATTCTGGTTGGTTTGTTCGGTTCACATTTAGATCCCATAGTGATACATTGTGATAATCAGAGTTGCATTAAACTCTCGGTTAATCCTATGTTTCATGATAGATCTAAACATATTGATATCCGGTATCATCATATCAGAGGTTGTGTGCAGTGGAAGATCATGTTGCTTCAGTACATTCCTACAGAGGATCAGGATGTAGATATTCTGACGAAGGCGCTCACTAGGAGCAAATTCGAATACCATAGAGGCAGGATCGGGGTGAAGGATAATCCCTATCTTGTTGAGAGGGAATGTTTAAATTCAACAAGATGATGAGCTTAGTGAAAAGAGTTGCCTTCACTAAGTGGGCCCGCAGGCTATTTTTGGCGCAAGTCTATTTTTAGACTATGTCTATTTTTAGACATGGTGATCATATTTCAGAAGTTGTAGGATGCTATTTGTGGATGGTTGATCAAGTTGGAAAAATATATGAAATTCTATTTTTAGAATATTGGGCGAAGTCTATTTATAGATCGCCGATCTAAAAATAGATGCATGTCGATTATTATTATCTCTTAATAATAATCAGACACTAAACAACAACTTATTCTCTTGGAGCACTTCAGTTCAGTGCATAGATATGGCACATCAGTGGACTGAGGGAATTACACAATTCCCAAGGGTTTACTGGAGCTAATGCATGGAGGACTCAGTTAGAACTCAAGTGGCAGAGTTATGACACAGTTGGAATAAGTAGTTATGGAGTTGTATTCAGTTTAACTCAGTTAGACTCAGTTGAGCTAGTCGTATCTAGTCTAATTGATTGATACACTAGTGAGAGTGGAGTGAATTAATTAGCTAATTAATTCACAAATAATAACTCATTAATCAACTGAACAATACAACAATTAACTACAGTGCATGGCAGTTTTAGTGGAGACCTAGTGGAGAGGTAGGTGAAAGGGCAAGATAGACTATCTGTTGTGACTATAGTGATGCATTGATTGCATCACACACACATTGGAGTTTCCAATGAGGATTGCGCAGTCAAGGCAAGGGTAATTCGAATTCCTTCAGAGCTATTCTTCTATAGGGATTGCGCAGTGGAGGCAGGCTAGCAGGAGGCAAAGATCGGTGCATGGATTTGCAAGATTTGTCCTAATTAGTGTATGACGATTGTATTGTACTGAGAGCTTGATAAGTTTTGTATGATGATTGTCATATGATTCCATGATACATAATATATAGTTGGGGTTTTTAGCTTCAGGCTTTCTTGGTTAAAAACTGTGTTATGTGTGATTTATTATTTTTGTTTATGCTTCACATGTGTGTGCAATTAATTTTCCGCAAAAGATTAACAAGTGGAATAGATTCAATATCTTGCATAAAGTTACATAGTGTGAGATTAGGTGGATCTAGGACATATGCATGCTTAGTGCATATAATTTCTACATATAGTTCTTTCCAATGAGCTATTGTTCACCCCAAACAAAGATTTCATGCAAAATTTGCGCTCCAAGGAGTTTGATGTACCAACTAATCACCTCAAAGCGTGTAAACCTTCTTGTGCTTCATCTTCTAGGATTAGCATTTTGGAAATCTAGGATTTTTTCTTTATGTTAAAAATACATTCTTTCAACCTATTGTAATAAATTTTTGCAAACCCACCTATTTCCATCTCTCTCTTCATAGATATCTACAACCATTATTTATGTTCTATAGTATTTTTCTATTTTATTTATTAATAAAAGTTGGGTTTTCATTGTATTATTGTGCTCTTTTCTATATTTCTCTATGTGGGTCTTTCATTTTCTTTCCTGCCTTTAATTTCATTCCTTGTACACCTTAGATTAAGGGTGTCACAAAAATATGGTTATTGTTGTTTCTTAGTTCATGTCTTTGACGAGATCATGGTATAGAGAATTGGGTCTCGAGCTAGTTTCACTTGGGAACTGTTGTACATTTTTCCCCTCCATTTAAATTTTGACCACTGGTCCCTTCTAAATGTGCTGCAAACATCATTCGTGACCAGAAACCTTCATGTCGCGCTCATCGCCACCTTTTCCGCTCCGAAAATACACTGTCCAAATGATAAAAACCCGCAATTTAAATATAACGGGCCGAAGCCCCAAGTCCTAAGCCCCTCTCCTTGTTGTTGTCATATGACCCAAGCCCAAGAACCACAGGCCAAAAGAAAGTGGGCTAATTGTTTATATTCGGGCGTGATATCCACCGTCTGATCACATTATATCAACGGAGCGGTGAACGTTTCAGATGGAGGGTCCCGCGCGCAGGAAACCATGGTAACCCCCGCACCACTCTCGTCGACACGGCGGTATTTACCGCAGGGGCAGCGATCCCATACAGAAAGCGCCACGTGTTTTGGGTACGGGTTATGAAACTGCTCTCCCCGCGCGTTAAAGGTTGTCCTAGGGCCGGGCAGCGGAATTCGTCTGAACCGTCCGATCAGCATATCTCCATCCGACGGCGGACATGTGTCAGAGCTGCTCACTTGTTAACGATTATTCGCCGTGGTCTATGGCCCACCGCCGTGCTGCTCTTAACGCCATCCGACCGTTGATCTAAGTTTATGATCCAACGGCTCAGAGTTTAGTTCCCCACCTGTTAACTCCGCTGCCATGTCACCATTCCACTTGTTCCCCCGTACTCCCACGTGTTAGCTCCCGTGCGCCCAAAATGTTTCCCCCGTCATATATATATATATATATGTGTGTGCATGCGTTTTCGTTTATATCCCCCATTTTGTTTATTCCCCACGACCAAACTGTTTTACGCGCTGCGCCTGTTTACTCCATACCGCCATCGCTTTTCTTCCACCACCCTATGTGTTCCTGTCCCCTGTTCGTATCCACGACGTCGTCTTCATCTCCATCTCCATCATCCCCGCCTCCATCTGTGTCGGATTTCTCTAATATTTTGTGGGTTTTGCAGGTTTTGATATACAGGAGGACGTTTTAATTCGCTCCCTCTGTTGCAAAGGTTTGGGGCCCATAAAAGACGATTTCCTGTGGGTGAAATTTAATGAAGAGGCTGAGGGCAGGTGCATGAAATGACCAACCATTAAAGAAGACAAAGAAATGCATTCACAGAACCCTCCAGAGAAATTCGCCCTGCATTAAAGATCCAGGATTCGAATCCAAAATCGAGGGCCAAGAGTACAGTACCGAACTGCAGACTATCTCAGGACTCTTCCGGCAGCAGATTTTCCCTCAGCTAAAGGCAATGCACTGTATATATTTTATTAGTTGTGTCATGCATATAAGGAGATTTTCATCTCCCAGCATTTATTTCTTTAGACAGATGGTTAAGTACATTCATTTATAGTCAGTCATTTCTAGAGAGGGCGCGAATGTTTTCCACCATTTTATTCAAATTGAGTCATTAATTGTGCTTCATCTACCTCCTCCTCTAGAACTCTCCATCTTTCCTATATAGACCCGGAAAGAAGACATTGTAAGGGTTCCAGATTTCTATCAGCAAACTGTGCAGTGAAAAGGCTCTTGTATACATCTTGTAATATTTCCTCTATGAAGTTTCAGAGCCCGTAGGGTCTCAGTGAGGAGGGGTTATAACTGTAATGAGGATTTTGGTCTCTGGTATCTCACAGTATGTAATTTCTCTTATGTGTTAATACAATATCTCTTTCATGCTATTTATCTTCTTGTATCATGTTCTAGAATGTGAGTGGCTCACTAGTTTGCAGTAAGGATTCATCCTTGTTGATGCCCTTTCTGGAATTAGTCAAGCGCTTTAAATAGGCCTAGTCATGGTATACTGTTTCATGTTCACTCTTTCCATATTTTCTGCTATATTAGTTGCTTGAGGTCGGCGCTTTTAAAACGCCATTGTCATATAAGGATTCGTAAATTGGTGCGCCCTTATATGGTTCTGTTGTGTATCTGGGTATCAATTTCATGTCAGCTAATATCTTCTTTATGTTTCTTCACTGCACTCATCATCTGATATCTGATTTCTGTGATATATTATCTGAACTGGCCCTCTTTACAGTAAGCGGTCTCTTAACTGTATGATGCCTTTATATTGGAGTTTTACTTGATGTCCCTACATTGTGCTTGTCTTTGTACCAGCGTCTGAGAGAGATTGGTCCCATTCAAAACTAATTTCCCTGTTCAGAGCAAGAGATAGTAAGTGAGTTCTTGGACTGACAACCCAAACTATAAAGGGCTCCTTGCTATATTAAGATGTCCTAGGCACTGGTCTATGGCAACTCTAGACTGTCTCTAGGAGGGTGGAAAAATCATCCACAACATCTTTCTGGCGTCTTTGCCGGGGAGCGAATTCAAGAATATCAGTTTCCCTGGGTTTCGACAAATTGTTTTCACTCTCTAATCAGGTGAGCACAGAGAGTTGAAGAGTTGCATATCTCTCACCTTTGCGAATCCACTGGGCTTTATTTGATAAGTTTTATTGGTAGTCCTGGGTCCTTGTAAGCCGCATTTGAGGTCAGATACATCCTAGCTGAAGACACCCTACGTGTCTGACCCATAAAAGATTATTCATAAAATAACTTGGAAGGAGAGGAAGTCAGCCCGTGCTGAAAACCCTGAATATTCCGTTGAAGATTATCCGCCCTCTTCTTCTCAAGAAGTTAGAACAGAAAATCCCGAGTTTTGCTCGGAGACTCCACGTAGAGGAAGTACCTGGATTGAAGAAGAATCTAATCCTGCTTTCGAGGCTGAAGAAATTAAAGAGGTCACAGAAGTAGTTGATGTTAACCATGAGTTATTCCCATCCACACCTCAGACTTATGTGCAATATATTCCCATTGTTATTCATACTCCACTTCCTCCTACTCCTTTGCCTCCATCTGTCTCTCAGACTGTTGTACAACCCCCACCGCCTCCAATGGCTAACGTTCCTAATTTTCTATTGAAAAAATATGCCCCTCTGGCCTTACCTCAAGTGCTTAATGATATGCCACAGGATTATTTGAAGATCCTGCCAAGGTTTAATGGTGAAAACGAAATTGATGCTCAGAAACATCTCGAGACCTTCTGCTCTTTTGCAGAGAACTTAAATGTTGAACATCTGGATGTGGTCTTGAGATTATTTGTGCAGTCTTTGGAAGGGGAAGCCAGAAAATGGTTTAAAACATTGGGAAATCGTTCTGTGACCACCTGGGACGTCATGGAGAATATTTTTCTCAGAAAGTGGGGAGAAAAGAAAGACCATGGTCAGTGTCTCACTGAGTTTAATACCATGAAGAAGAAACAGAATGAAGGGGTTTCAGACTTTATTAAAAGATTCAATAAGCTATACCTGAGCCTGCCTCCAGAGATGAAGCCCCATGAAGCTGCTGCCAAGATAATTTTCATAGCAGCCTTTGAGTTTGATTTTGGCTTCGCATTGAGAGAAAGAAAACCTGCTACTTTGGATGATGCACAGTTAGATGCTCTGGAATTGGAAGCGAACTTTGCCTCCATTGGAAAATTAAAGGGAAAAATTGAACAGGATACTAGGAGGAGAGGCAAAGAAGAGGTCTCCACCTCTAATCAGGAAAAGGATTCAGACAAAATGGATGAAATAAGTAAAATGATAAAGAAAATGGTCAAGCTTGAACTGGAAGCAAAGAGCTTAGCTCCCAAGAATTATTATAATGCTCCAAACAGAGGATACAATCCCCAATATAGAAGACCTCCATTGCAGATATTGCCAAGAGAAACAAAGGAACAACAAGACCAGGTACCTCATCCCTTGTACCTGGAAGGACCAGCAGATGACTCCACTGGAAATGCAGCTTATGGATTAGAAGATTTAAATCTGGCTTTTTCAAATAATGATGATATGGAATGCCCGTTGCAAGATGAAGATGAAGAAGCAGAAATCGATCATTATTGCAAGCAGTTTGCTGATTTCATGCAAGCACAATTCAATGTCAAATATGATCTCAGATCTTCAAGAAAGAGGACCAGAACTCAAGAGCAAGAAGAAGAACCACCTCAGAAAGAAGCATCTGTTCAGAAGGAATCAGCAACCAAGAAGAACATAGAAAAAGGTAAGAATCCTTTAAATACCCCCTTGCAGTCAAATGATCAGGTTCCTTCTTCTTCAAAAATAGTCAGTCCTCCTAATGTTGAGCCAGTATCAAAAGAAATTAAGTCTTCAGCTGAAAGTAAGGAGTCAAAAGAAGCCATGATAGAAAAGCCCACATCTGTTTTCAATTTGCAAAAAGAACTTGAGAAGATTAAGATTCCTGTCCCTCTGACTGAGTTATTAAAACAACCTATATATCAGTCTCAAGTTACCTCTTTTATACTTCCTCCTGAAATACCAACTGCACCTGATAGTCTAAACCTTCAAGAAGAAAGACCCATGGTAGTCTTTGGCCCACATGTCGAGGAGATAGACCCTTCTACTCCTCCCTTTTATGTGTCCCTAGTCATTCATGACCTGCTATTACATAACTGTATGTTAGATTCTGGGACTTCCCATAATATTATGCCTTTGTCTGTCATGGAGCAACTAGGACTGCAAATTACAAGACCATACAAAGATTTATACTCATTTGATTCTAAAAGGGTGAAGTGCTTGGGAATGATTAAAGATTTAGTGGTCAATTTGGCCCAAATTCCAGCAAAGAGTGTGGTCATGGACATTGTGGTTGCCGATATCCCAGCCCGCTTTGGCATGCTGCTGTCAAGGTCCTGGGGTACCAAGATTGGGGGATCAATAAAATTGGATTTAACATATGCTACTGTCCCAGTTTTTGGAGGACAGGAAAGGAGGCTATACAGAGAGACTAGATTTGTTAAAATGGTAACTAAGGCTGACTGCCCAGAGAACTCTCCAGTATATAATAAAGAGGGGGACTTCTCATGTTTGATGTTAGAAGAAAATCAAAATTATGCTCATGAGCCCCTTTGTGATCAAATTCAAGCTGGGCAGTCTAGAGGAGATCAGGAATCAGAAGTATGGACTTTACATTTTGATGGGGCAAATTCAAGGGAAGGTAATGGAGCTGGGGTATTGTTGATTTCTCCTACGGGAAGATGGGTGCCACTGTCCTTCAAACTAGAATATGAGGCTACCAACAACGTAGCTGAATATGAAGCACTACTGTTGGGACTACAAACAGCTAGAAACATGGGCATCCAATGTTTAAAAGTCTTGGGTGACTCTGAGCTGGTGGTGAGACAGATCAAAAATCAATGCCAAACCAAGCATCCTCGGCTCAGAGCATATAGAAATGAAGTATGGGACATGATAGAAAATTTCTTCTCAGCATTTAATATATAGTTCATGCCCCGGGAGCAAAACAGAATAGCAGATTCTCTTGCTGTTGCTGCCAGTACATTTCGTCCTCCTCAGAATCCACTTTTAAGATACGAAGTGGAGGTACGGTACAGACCATCCATTCCAGACAATATAAAGCACTGGCAGGTATTTGAAGATGATGAACAGATGAAGAGATTCATGGAGACAGTAGGAGAATTCACAAGTATGGAAATTGATGATAATGAGGAAGATGAAGCCGAAAATATTGCAGAAAATAAATGGGAAGAAAAGATAGCAGGAAATAAAGTGCTGCAGTTGAAAGGAAATGTTATACCTAGAGGGTTGGTGCCTCTAGAAAGGTTGTTCAACAAAGATGATGTTCCGATGCAGCCAAACAAAGTAGTAGAAGAAGATCAAGTGGGAGATTTGAATCTGGGTACTTCTGCTGATCCCAAAATTGTTAAATTGTCTAAAAGAGTCCCAGAAGAATACAAAGAAAAATATTTGAAGTTGTTTCAATCTTACAAAGATGTATTTGCTTGGTCCTATCAGGACCTAAAAACTTTTGATGTAAATATAATACAGCATAAAATTCCACTGAGGGAAGACGCAAAGCCTTATAAGTAGAAGCTCAGACAGATCAACCCTCTGCTGCTTCCCTCAATTGAAAAAGAAATCAAAAAATTACTGAAAGCCAAGATAATTGTGCCATTAAGGTACTCTGAGTGGGTAGCAAACCTTGTTCCTGTTCGGAAGAAAAACGGAGAAATAAGGCTCTGTGTGGACTTCAGGAATTTAAATAGAGCATCATTAAAAGATAATTATCCGCTGCCCAAGATGGACTACATCCTGCAGAAAGTAGTGGGAGCATCCAGAATGTCAATGATGGATGGTTTTTCGGGCTACAATCAGGTAGCTGTGTTCCTAGAAGACCAGAAGAAAACTGCATTCACCACACCATGGGGAACCTTTATGTATGCCAGGATGCCATTCGGATTAATCAACGCAGGAGCTACTTTTCAAAGGGCAATGGACATAGCCTTTGTTGGGGAACAGGACAAGTTTTTGGTAGTTTATCTTGATGATATCACTGTGTTTTCAAAGAATGATGATGAGCATATTGAGCATCTAAGAAGAACTTTTGAAAGATGTAGGAGGTATGGCCTATCCCTCAATCCTCAAAAGTCCTTATTTGCATTAGATGAGGGAAAACTCTTAGGGCATATTGTAACTAAAGATGGTGTGAAAATTGACCCTAAGAGAGTTGAGGTAATAAACAGCATTCCTCTGCCCAGGAATAAGAAGGAAGTACAAGTGTTTTTAGGCAGAATCAATTTTCTGAGAAGGTTTATTCCTAACTATGCTGAGATAGTTAGGCATATAACTAATATGTTGAAAAAGGAGAATGAAGTAAAGTGGTCCCAGGAGTCTAGAGATGCATTCACAAGGATAAAACAGGCATTTGCTGAAGCTCCTGTGCTAGCAGGGCCAGATTACAAAAAGCCATTTATGATTTTCTCATTTGCTTCACCTCATACAATTGCTGGAGTGTTATTGCAGAAAAATGAAGAGGGATATGAACAACCTATAGCTTTCTTCAGTCAAGTACTTTATGATGCTGAATTGAAATACAATATACTGGAGAAGCAGGCATATGCCCTGGTAAAGTCCCTTAAAGCTTTCAGAGTTTATGTTTTTCAATCTCACATTACAGCTTATGTCCCTACAGCAGCAGTCAAAGACATTCTGGTTCAGGGATACAGCGAAGGTAGAAGGGGAAGATGGATTGCAAAAATCCAAGAGTATGATTTGGATATAAGGCCTACTAAGTTGGTGAAAGGACAGGGACTTGCCAAGATGTTATCTGAATCAAATCATCAAGCTTTGGGCATTAATCTGTCTGTGATAGCAAATGAAGAATCAGAACAAGAAGAAGAGCAACATGGACTAGAGATGGCTACTCAAAAGATACACATGAAATATCTAAATAGTCCCTGGTATAAGGAAATAGTTGAATATCTTTTAACACTCAGCTGTCCTCCGGGCTGTGACAAAGTGAAATACAGAGCTGTGAGGATGAAATCTCAGAAATATGTAATTGCTAATGGACAGCTCTATTGGAGAGACCCTCTAGGTATATTGCTGTTATGCCTCACAGAAAATGAAGTGCAAAATGTAATGACAGAATTTCATGAGGGGATATGTGGAGGACATTACAGCTGGAGGGCCACGACTCATAAAATCTTGAAGGCTGGTTTTTACTGGCCAAAATTGTATTCAGATACTTTTGCTTGGGTCAGAGCATGTGACAAGTGCCAAAGATTTGCAGAAAGACAGAAATTAGCAGCATTGCCCCTGATTCCCATTCATGTAAATGAACCTTTTCAGAAATGGGGATTAGATTTTATAGGAGAGATACATCCCCCATCAAGTGGCCAACATAAATGGATATTGACAGCCACAGAGTATTTCACGAAGTGGGTTGAAGCCATACCGACCAGAAATTCCACAGATGCTGTAATCATGAGATTTATAGAGGATAATATCATATCTAGGTTTGGCTGTCCTGCTAGAATTGTAACTGATAATGCACAAGCTTTTAAATCTGCCAGATTTGTAAATTTCTGTCGAAGGTATAATATCATCCTGACTCATTCCACAGCTTATTATCCCCAGGGAAATGGCTTAGCCGAATCATCTAATAAAACCCTGGTAAGGGCTCTGAAGAAAACAATAGCTGAAAATCAGAAAAACTGGGACTCTCAATTGAAGTTTGCTCTATGGGCAAATAGGATAACCAGCAAAAGAGCAACAGGGAAGTCACCCTATGAGCTGGTGTATGGGCGGGCTGTAGTGTTTCCGTTGCAATTGGCATTGCCAGTGGCACGTTTTATGCAGGAAAACCAGGAAGAACCAGATGACATGATCCGAAGAATTAATCAGCTGGTAGAATTGGAGGAAACAAGGAACCAGGTAGATCAGAGATTGATTGAATACCAGGAAAAAATGAAGAATGTCTTTGATCAGCATGCAAAGGATAGAAGTTTTAAAGTTGGAGACCTGGTTCTAAGATGGGATGTTTGCAGAGCAGAAAAGGGAAAGCACGCAAAGTTTGATCCGCTATGGTTTGGGCCATTCAAAATAGTGAAGCTGGGAAGAAACAACACCTTTTATTTAGAGAATCTACGGGGTGATTTGTTGGACGCCCCGGTGAATGGCCAATTTCTCAAGCCATACTTTCAATTCTGACCCCAGCCGAGATGCCTGATTGTATATATTGTATATAAGTTGTTTCTGTTTTTATTTTTTATAAAGAGAGAAGAACACAGTAGTTACCCGAGGAAGGAGCGCAGCAGAATTGAAAAGCAAAGTGGAAAATTCAGTGGTCTGCGTGTTCTCGACATGCCCGAAGACAAACATGTCGTCCCCAGATGGAGCCGATGTTGTACATTCTTCCCCTCCATTTAAATTTTGACCACTGGTCCCTTCTAAATGTGCTGCCAACATCATTCGTGACCAGAAACCTTCATGTCACGCTCATCGCTACCTTTTCGGCTCCGAAAATACACTATCCAAATGATAAAAACCCGCAATTTAAATATAACGGGCCGAAGCCCCAAGTCCTAAGCCCCTCTCCTTGTTGCTATCATATGACCCAAGCCCAAGAACCACAGGCCAAAAGAAAGTGGGCTAATTGTTTATATTCGGGTGTGATATCCACCGTCCGATCACATTATATCAACGGAGCGGTGAACGTTTTAGATGGAGGGTCCCGTGCGCAGGAAACCATGGTAACCCCCGCACCACTCTCATCGACACGGTGGTATTTACCGCAGGGGCAGCGATCCCATACAGAAAGCGCCACGTGTTCTGGGTACGGGTTATGAAACTGCTCTCCCCGCGCGTTAAAGGCTGTCCCAGGGCCGGGCAACGGAATTCGTCCAAACCGTCCGATCAGCATATCTCCATCCGACGGCGGACATGTGCCGGAGCTGCTCACTTGCTAATGATTATTCGCCGTGGTCTATGGCCCACCGCCATGCTGCTCTTAATGCCATCCGACCGTTGATCTAAGTTTATGATCCAACGGCTCAGAGTTTAGTTCCCCACCTGTTAACTCCACTGCCATGTCACCATTCCACTTGTTCCCCCG
Organism: Pinus albicaulis; assembly: GCA_034641835.2. Taxonomy (NCBI): domain Eukaryota; kingdom Viridiplantae; phylum Streptophyta; class Pinopsida; order Pinales; family Pinaceae; genus Pinus; species Pinus albicaulis. Next base: position 127,911,548 of record CM076584.1, on the reverse strand, counting down.
TACTCCCACGTGTTAGCTCCCGTGCGCCCAAAATGTTTCCCCCGTCATATATATATATATGTGTGTGCATGCGTTTTCATTTATATCCCCCATTTTGTTTATTCCCCACGACCAAACTGTTTTACGCGCTGCGCCTGTTTACTCCATACCGCCATCGCTTTTCTTCCACCACCCTGTGTGTTCCTGTCCCCTGTTCGTATCCACGACGTCGTCTTCATCTCCATCTCCATCATCCCCGCCTCCATCTGTGTCGGATTTCTCTAATATTTTGTGGGTTTTGCAGGTTTTGATATAACAGGAGGACGTTTTAATTCGCTCCCTCTGTTGCAAAGGTTTGGGGCCCATAAAAGACGATTTCCTGTGGGTGAAATTTAATGAAGAGGCTGAGGGCAGGTGCATGAAATGACCAACCATTAAAGAAGACAAAGAAATGCATTCACAGAACCCTCCAGAGAAATTCGCCTTGCATTAAAGATCCAGGATTCGAATCCAAAATCGAGGGCCGAGAGTACAGTACCGAACTGCAGACTATCTCAGGACTCTTTCGGCAGCAGATTTTCCCTCAGCTAAAGGCAATGCACTGTATATATTTTATTAGTTGTGTCATGCATATAAGGAGATTTTCATCTCCCATCATTTATTTCTTTAGACAGATGGTTAAGTACATTCATTTATAGTCAGTCATTTATAGAGAGGGCGCGAATGTTTTCCGCCATTTTATTCAAATTGAGTCATTAATTGTGCTTCATCTGCCTCCTCCTCTAGAACTCTCCATCTTTCCTATAAAGACCCGGAAAGAAGACATTGTAAGGGTTCCAGATTTCTATCAGCAAACTGTGCAGTGAAAAGGCTCTTGTATACATCTTGTAATATTTCCTCTATGAAGTTTCAGAGCCTGTAGGGTCTCAGTGAGGAGGGGTTATAACTGTAATGAGGATTCTGGTCTCTGGTATCTCACAGTATGTAATTTCTCTTATGTGTTAATACAATATTTCTTTCATGCTATTTATCTTCTTGTATCATGTTCTAGAATGCGAGTGGCTCACTAGTTTGCAGTAAGGATTCATCCTTGTTGATGCCCTTTCTGGAATTAGTCAAGCGCTTTAAATAGGCCTAGTCATGGTATACTGTTTCATGTTCACTCTTTCCATATTTTCTGCTATATTAGTTGCTTGAGGTCGGTGCTTTTAAAACGCCATTGTCATATACGGATTCGTAAATTGGTGCGCCCTTATATGGTTCTGTTGTGTATCTAGGTATCAATTTCATGTCAGCTAATATCTTCTTTATGTTTCTTCACTGCACTCATCATCTGATATCTGATTTCTGTGATATATTATCTGAACTGGCCCTCTTTACAGTAAGCGGTCTCTTAACTGTATGATGCCTTTATATTGGAGTTTTACTTGATGTCCCTACATTGTGCTTGTCTTTGTACTAGCTTCTGAGAGAGATTGGTCCCATTCAAAACTAATTTCCCTGTTCAGAGCAAGAGATAGTAAGTGAGTTCTTGGACTGACAACCCAAACTATAAAGGGCTCCTTGCTATATTAAGATGTCCTAGGCACTGGTCTATGGAAACTCTAGACTGTCTCTAGGAGGGTGACAAAATCATCCACAACAGGAACAACCACTTTCACCCACTCAAGAAGCCTCCCATGGAAGAAGAAAAGAGATATAAGGAAGCATGATATCTTATCAAATTGTGATTTAGGAAGCACTTGTGCGATAGAGGAATGACATGATGGTTCACTCAGATCCTTTGACAATTACCAATAATGATTTGTAGAAAATCCACGTAGATTCAAACTGATAATTGTAATATGCTAAATAAATATACTTGAATCTACTATGCCAATTGCGGAAACCAATTACAATCGCGAAATCACAAAACACAAAAGAAAAAGAATTTCAATCACACATTACACAAAGATTTATTGGGGAAAGCCTCAACTTAAAACCCTGCTATCTGTATATTGTATAAGTAAGAAAGTATGAGAATATTACAATGATATTCTATATCTAGAGAGGCCTTTGAACTATCTCTATCTGTTTCACTGCTTCCTAGACAAGCCTTGCCCAATACTTAACCAATTTTCTACCATCCAAGATACCTATTTCGTTGTGTTGTTTCCTTGGGTAATTAGCCCCTATTAATTAGGAAAAATCCCAATATGAATTGCGCAATACACCTAGGGCCTTCCTCTTACTGCATGTACCACCTGTACAATTTGGATGATTATACAACTGATAGTACACTGCCCTTGAACTCCAATCTCAACTGGGTTTTTCTTATAACTGACATGCATAAGTTATTTATGAGTGAATCATCAGTTATTTTATTGATCACTAGATGTGGTTCAAGCCCAATTTCCACTCTTTGACCTCTCACTAGTTCTTCCATCAGTTAGAACTAGTTAAACTGATTTTAACTCAGATAAATTGAGTTAATTAATTACAACTCAAAATAAACTAAACCAAGGATCCTATAATGTAGGAGACACTCTACGTGACTCAAGTTAGACACTCAACTCGAATTAACTCAACCAACCAAGTCATACTAACTTAGTTAACTCATACAAGTTGTCTTGTGATGTGGAATTACATTTTTATTCTAATTTAATTCACGGGAAAATTAAATTATAATATCTATCGGTTCCATTTCCAACATTCCCTCTCAACAAGAAATGGATTATTCTATGGAACTCGAACTTGCCATTTTATAGTGCCTTCGTCAAGATGTCTGCATCTTGCTCCTCTGTATGAATTTACTCTAGCATCATGATCCACCTTTGCACACAATCTCTGAGATGGTGGTACCATATGTCAATGTGCTTGGACCTATCATGAAAAAATGGATTAACCAAGAGTTTGATGCAACTCTGGTTGTCACAATAAATCACTGTAGGATCCATCCGTTGAGAAAACAACCCAACAAGGATCTTCCTCATCGAGATAGCCTCACAAGCTGCTTGACTAGCAGCCATGAACTTTGCTTCTGATGAATTGAGTGCTACTGATATCTGCTTCCTGTTGTACCAGGAAACTGCTACTGACCCAATACTAAAGATTCCTTCTGATGTGCTCTTCATGTCGGATGGACTCCCTACCCAATCTGCATTTGTGAAGACTTGAATCTTCACTCCCTCTGTCTGTCTATACCAAAGACAAAACTGAGTGGTGCCTCTGAAGTATCTCAACACATGTTTGGTTGCCTTCCAATAGATCTTGGTTGGCTTAAAACCATTTCTTGATTAATCTAGTTAACTGCATAACACATGTTCGATCATGTGTTCACCAAGTACATCAGTGAACCAAAAGGTTCCTACAAATGGTCGCTTCTACCACTTCACCTAAAGTAGCATATTATTTTCTCCAATTCCTTGCTACAAGAGTCTCCATGGGTTTACTGCTCTCCATATGAAACTTCTTCAGTATCTTGTTGGCATACTTGCCCTGAGAGACAAACAATTCCCCATCTCTTTGCCAAATTTCCAAGCCAATGAAATAATGCAAAAGCTCCATGCCTTGCATCTCAAATTCTCTTTCCAAATATTCTTTGCAAGAATTTATCAGCTTCTCATCTCTTGTTATAATTAAATCATCGACATATAGCACTATAATCAATAATTTACTGTCAACCATAATATGGTAAAGGTTCGCATCTGTGTCACTTTTGGTGAAGCCCAACCTGGTGAAATAGTTGTTGATCATGGTGTACCAAGCACAGGGTGCTTATTTCAGTCCATACAATGCTCGCTTGAGTCTACATATTGTAGAAATTATACAATATTAATGTATATCTTGGATTCACCCGATCTAAAAATATGCTAAAGTTAAATACTGAATCATGTCTACAAATCTTTGCAGAATTAAAAACACAATTGGAAATTACAATATCATGAAGAAAGATCAATTACACACAACACAGATAATTTCCTGGGGAAATCTTACAGCTAAAAACCCCACTATATTCTATGTTATATTATATCATGGATCATGAAGCAATTATATACAAAGCTCCAATCACAAGAGCCCTCAGTACATTAGCTAATTGTCTCACACTGTCATACAAAAATTGGCAAGTCACTTGCTCAATTTATTGTCTCTAGACAACTTGCCTCCATTGTGAAATCCCTGTTGATAGAAATCCCTGAATGAATGCAATCTTGCCTACCTTGATTGCGCAATCCTCATGGAAACATCCACTGTGTGTGTGGTTTCATGTGTGCAATCAGATAATGTCACAATTGATAGTTTACTTCTCTTTCACCTAGAACTCAATTGGGTCTCCACTGGATCTGACATGCATGCAGTTAATAATAGTAAATATTCGGTTGCATGTGAGGCCATTGATTGTGAATTAATTAATAATTAATTCACCTGATCTCTCACTAGTGTATCTTCAGTTACAAGTAGCAAAATTGAGTTTAACTCACTTAACTGAGTTAAACTACTTTACAACTTGCACAACTGCACTTCCAACTCTGTTACAACTTCGAATCATTCAGTTACAACTAAGTCAACCTGCATGTCCCACCAACCAACCACTTAACTCGAAATTCCTTTAGCTAACTGCTTTGCCACTTCAGTTAACTATTTCCAAGTGCTCATTGAGAATAGATTATAATTTATTGTCCAACTAATATTAAAGAATAATAATAGTAGACATGCATTCTATAAATATATTATGCACATACATCTATAAATAGACATACACCTAAAAATAGCTCGAGGCTCCATCCTAGTATAGGTGATTAATTTTCACTAGGATCTTCTTGTTGAATCTCAACACTCCCTCTCAACAAGAAATGGATTATCCTTCATCCCGGTGAGGTCTATATGGTATTTGAATTTCCTCCTGGTGAGCGCCTTCGTCAGAATATCTGCATCTTGATCTTCCGTGGGAATGTACTAAAGCAACATGATTCTCCTTTGCACACCGTTAGGTTCCTATAATAATATGATTCATGATTTTGAATTGACTATGATTAGTCTTAAAATATTGTATATACTTTTCTTTCTGCAAATTGTTTTCCCATATTAAAAAATGTAAAGAGGGTAAGTCCTAAAATAAAAATCAAAGGACTAAAAGAAAAAGATCAAAAAAGAAGATAAATTATGAACCCCACCAAAAAAGAGATAAAAATAGATCCTGAAAGTGTTGTAAATTCAAATCACACTACTTTTAATTTACTTTGCAAATAAGATTGTCTGCAGCTTGTTAAAAATGCCACAATCCATGATGATCAAACAACTTAATTTTGACTCATTCATGTTTTAAATTTCATGCTGATAGTTAGAGAATAAAGATCTAGCCAAACCATTTAATCTTGGCAGATTAGTAGTTAGGTAGAGAATAATAATGAGCTCATCAGTTTAATCTGAGCCATTGGAAGTAATAAGGTTAGAATTAGATAGTTTGCTTATAAAAGAAAAATAAAAAAGGGCCAGCAAGCTAAAATGCACCCAAATAAATGAAGAAAAAATGTTAGGGTAAATGATGGGTAGGTAGAAGTACTTTCACAAAGCATGGAGAGCATCAAATTAGTCATTTCATATCACTAATATCCCTCAAAATCCCCTTCCCTTTGTTAAAAACCCTAATGCCACTCTTAAAATGCATTTTCCCTTGTAAAAATACCCCTTCCCCTTCATACTAACCTTTCTCCATTATTTCACCCATTTTCCATTCCTAAAACCCCTTTCCCTAGTTAAAAATACATTTTCTTTTGAAAAAAGTAATTTCCCCTTACTAGTTTCCATTTTTTTCATTTAAAACACATTAAAATACATTTATCCTGAGTTTTAAATGTTTTAAAATATCGGGACCCACTGTAAAATCTCTCCCCAATGACATTTTAAACATTTCTTCTTAGTGTAATTTTATATCCCGCATATATATTTTATTAACTTCCCTTTATATTTAACCCTCGTTTAATATATATAGTTAAACCCATTCCCATACTTTGTTAACCCCCCATATCATGTTAACTCCCACTTTTACAATAACCACGGGTCTAACTTATTATATTAAAGTCCCGACCCACATATATATCATACTAACCTCGCTTTATAATAACCTTGGGTCCCACTTTACATAGACCCATTTCATGTATTAATCCCGATCCCATATATCATTAGCATATATCTTATATTATAAACTTTCTCATATAATACCCATCGCACGACTTAAATCCTGATCCCACCTATCAAAACACTCCCCTACTTTCCATCAATCTAATCACAATTCGTTAGATGCTGCGGCCAATAGAACCTATCGCACCCCCGATTGCCCAATCGTTAACACCACTGAGGGGTTGCGAAATGAGTAGTTTCACAACCCCCGCTCCCATGCTATGTAGCAGCGCTACAATTTATAGCACTCCTCAGCCGAATACAACCAACCCGCTTTTTATGATGCGATAAACATCATACTCCCATCCGAGCTATATAATGAAACCGACCATTGTTTGAAAGTTTAATTCCGCGCCCATATGATTAATCAATGTTGGTTAAAAACAATGAGGCCTCCCTTTACAGTCTTTTCACCATTATTCTGTTGAAGTTTGCGAAGAGAGCCTCTGCTGACCTATTCTCAAGTCAAAAAAGCTTTGCCAACTATTTTAAGATCAAATTTGACCAGAATCCAGGCCTTCTGCAACCAAAAACGCTGCTGACTACAATTTTAAGCCTTATAAAGACCATTGAAGCCTATTTCGCTGCTAGAAAGCCTTAGTTGCTTCCAGAACCCCTTCTTCATACCAAAAGCTTTATTTTTAAAGGTATTTTTAAAAAGCTCCCGAAGCCTGTACTTAAGCTAAAAGAAAGTAATAATCAATTGAACCAATTTAAAAGATTTGCAGACTAAAAGAAATCCATTGTTGCCTCCAAAACCATTTCTGTAGACCGAAATCATATTTTTAGAGTATTCTTGAGGGCCTAAAACTATTTATTGAGCCAGAGAGTAATAAATTGAATAAAATAAACCAATCTATCGCTTCCCAAGGCATTGTGACAGTCAATCCCCTGCAACCTCCTGTTATTGATGTTGAACATACTCCCCTTGCAGAAAAAGACTTCAAAATCAGTGACCCTGTCACTGATTTCAACCTCCTTGAGCTCCACTGCTAGAGCCATGATAAATTCATGGACCAGGCTAATGATATCCACCTTTCGGAATCAAATTTTCCCAAATATATTTTCCCACAGACATTCCAATTTCTTGAAATCATCAGACTCTGTCAAGTTAACTATCTGCCAAATGAAAGAGCCCTAATAAGCCACAGCAAGGGAATTTTGTTCACCATTACTGCAGAATCCATAAACCTAATGCTTCAAATTCAACCAAAGCCTAATGAAGCCCCTCTGTCAATTGAAATCCTCACTGAGTTATATTTGAAACTTGACTTTCCAAAGAGGTTTTAGATCTTCCAAACCTTATTGCCTTAATCAATTGAAACCCCAAAGAGTAACCCTCCCTATTCAGCCTCAATTTTCTCAGAAAGAACAAGACAGATTGTCACAATTTTGTCTTGCATTCTAGGCTATTTCACAGATGAGTATGTAGATGCTTCAATCCTATGTTTTCTATCCAAGACAACCTCCATCCTTCACATTTAACTTTTCTTAGTACTTATCAGATGTTATTCATGAGAAATTGGTTAAATTACCTGAGGAAGGAGTCTTTAAGTATTCATCTGTGTTGTTTCATTTGTTCCTATACTTTCAATCCGATAGATTTGCAGTTAGCCTTAAAAAAATGGAAATTGAAGGCAACCCCCAATCATTTGTCTTCTAAACTTCCTTAATCAGGAGAAATTCCACAGAGTTTACCTACAACAACTTCATTGATTCATTTATTCATCCAATTGTCAATATTCTAAGCAGTAGCATTGAACCTAGGGTTAATGAAGAAATAAAGAAAGTATTGCAGTTATCTGAACACAATAGAATAGGAGACTGGTATTTATACTAGAACCACACAGAAATTAGGTTCTATGGATGTCAACTCACTCCATATACACTGCCCAAATACCTCCCAATGAGGTTATTTGCACTAGAATATATCAGGAAGATCCTAAACTTTGATGAAGTGAATTTCCCGTTAGTCAAGAAGAAAACACAGTTTAAGATCAAAAATTAGATTGGTTCTTTTATTTGCAACAGTAGAGGTGCTGGTCAACAAGCAAAAAAGTGTCTTTAGGAATTCAAGTTCAATGAAAGTTTCAAATGGAATTATGATCCTTTAGGAGTTATCATCAAGTTAAGAATCAAATTTAAATTAATTGATTTTTTCCATGATTCCAAACCTAAGATTGAAAAGTACTCCAGCCAGTTAGAGTGGTTGGAGAATACTTTGAAAGAAGTGGAAAAACTAGTTGAGACTAGCACTGCCTTGCAAAATCTAGCCTTACAAGATATAAAATCCAAAAGAGCAAGAGAAGAAGGATCATATTCAGCTCAAACCACTACAGAAACCAAATTCAAATTGATGTACAGGAAGAAGCCCAACCTAAAACTTGTAAATGAACAAGTTGAGAAAATATAAATTATTGATACAGACACAGTGGTTAAAGAAAATGCAGCACCAACAATTTTAGAGGAAACCTGTCAACCTTCAACATCTAATACTCAAATAATTCAAAATAAACATAGTGTCGAAGTGTCTTCATCAAGTAAACCAGCATATAAAGAACTGGATATCATGGAGAAGTACAAGGAAATCAAACTCAGGAATGAGGCATTAAAATCAGTCACTTATGCCCAATATTGGAAGTGGACATCTAGTGACCAGAACATGTTGCTTTCTGCATTTGATTATAAGACCAGGAAGATGCAAATGACCTTCTTGCATCCCACAATACAACATCCAAAGTCATCAGCTGACTACAGAAAGATAGCATTTGAAGTTCAAGCCAAATATGTTCATCCTATAGACCAAATAGAATTTCATAATCAAGCTGGTGAAATGCTATATTCTACAATGAGCAACAAAGCTATGAGTGTTCAAAAATTGCAAAATACTCTAGAAAACATTCGAGGACAGTTAAAGCTAGAGAAGGAATCTACACAAGCTAAGGAAAAAAGAATCAAATCACTAGAAGAATTGGTCATGGAGGTAGCATATGATCCCAAGAACATCAAAGTTGTAGAAGAACTCATCAAGAAAAAGAATGCAGACATTGTTGTATTGAAAAAAAAACTGAAATTTCCTCCTACTGAACATCCACAAGAAAAAGAAGTTTTGGAGAATGAAGGCCAAAAAGATGAAATGATGAATCTCATCATTTAGTTGACAACTCAACTAAAAGAGATGGATAAATTAGTGCAGGAGAAAAAGGCCAACATGGAAGTAATCCCTGTCACTGCTATTCCTACAGTTACTACAACAGTTCCTTCTACTTCAGCAGCTCTAGTGGCAACAACAGTTCCAGTGGCTACAACCATTTCAACATCATTAACTACATCAGCTACAGATTCAACAACTCATCCTAGTGATGAAGCAGGTAAACTAATTAAAGCTATGCACGATATGTCCATCCAAACAAATGAAATAAATAGACTTAAAGAACAAATAAAAAGTTTAGAGGATGAGGAGGAGCTAGTTCAAATCATGCATAAGAATGAAACACAAAATTCAAACAGATTGAATGAAAGATTGTAGAAGTTAGAGAAAGAATTGACACTAAAAGAACCACTTGCCCAAACAAAGCAACAACTGTGGGCCAATATCATTAACTCTGTTAAAGATATTTGGCCATCTATCCAGGTTATCTTTGAGCAGAAAGATTTGATCAAAGAAGCAAGTGAAGCCATTCAAAAAGTCAAGGAAGAACTTGGTAAAAATCCAGAAGAAGGCCATTGAGATCATTAGGTTTATTAATTCTAATAATAAACAGGAATTGAAATAAATTGGAATTAGTGACGAAACTGAAACAATTCTAGAAGTAAGAAAAGTAATTTCCACAAGGAAATTGATGACACAACTTGAAGATAAGTGTCAAAACATGGAGCTTGCAATAACCAGATTCATGGTTAAATTTGATGTTTTGAGGCAGAAAGGTCTGCCTAATACTTTGGTTATCAATGACAGATTGATGAAACATGAAGATTATGATAAGAAATACAAAGAAGTAGCAAAATAGTAGTCCAACAATTCCTCCTACAGATCAATGAACCATTTCAACATCATCAACTACATCAGCTACATATTCAACAACAACAGCAGCTCATCCTAGTGATGAAGCAAGTAAACTAATTAAATCTATGCAAGATACGTCCATCTAAACAAATGAAATAAATAGACTTAAAGAAAAAATAAAAAGTCTAGAGGATGAGAAGAAGCTAGTTCAAATCATGCATAAGAATGGAACACAGAAGTCAAACAGATTGAATGAAATATTGCAGAAGTTAGAGAAATAATTGACACTAAAAGAACCACTTGCCCAAGCAAAGCAACAACTTTGGGCCAATATGATAAACTTTGTTAATGATATTTGGCCATCTATCCAAGCTATTTTTGAGCAGAAGGATTTGGTCAAAGCAGCAAATGAAGCCATTCAAAAAGTCAAGGAAGAACTTGGTAAAAATCCAGAAGAGGCCACTGAGATCATTAAGTTTCTTAATTCTAAGAATAAACCAGAATTGGAAGAAGTTGGCATTAGTGACAGAACTGAAACAATTCTAGAAGTAAGAAAAGTAATTTCCAAAAGAAACTTGATGACACAACTTGAAGATAAGTGTCAAAACAAGGAGCTTGCAATAACCAGATTCATGGTTAAATTTGATGTTTTGAGGCAGAAAGGTCTACCTAATCCTTTGGTTATCAATGACAGATTAAAGAACCATGAAGATTATGATAAGAAAATTAGAGAAGTAGCTAAATATCATTCCAACAATTCCTCCATGAAAGGAATACCTACAGGAAAAGCACTCTCTCAGATTTTTGAAAATCTCTTTTACCTACAACATGAGGTAAATCATCTCTTCATTAAAAAGCCTACTTTTGCAAACTACACAGAAGCTGATGAAATTTTCAGAAGAATGGTAAAAATCAAATTACCATATGCAGAGACTTGCAAGAAATTGAATGATTTACTGTGACAGTAAAAGTAAAACAGGGAAACAGAGCAGTCAAAGTGAAAACAGAGCATGAAGATTAAAATTAAAGCAGTAACAGAGTTTAAAGAGTATCAGATGAAAGATAGAGTTTAAAATGAAAATTAGAGTTAAAAGATAAATAAAAAAAGATCAGCCAGCGTAAAGATGCGGCTAGCATACAACAACAACAAAAGAGAGAAAGCATCAAAATATCAAAGCACAAACAACAAATCCAAATAAAAGAGGGACAACTAGCATTTAGTCTCCTAGGTGTCTCTATATTCTTGCATGAAGATATTTATTTTTCCTTGAATAATTCCTAAATCAGTTTTAGGATATTTTGTAATAGTTTTTGTATAAATACTTCATAATTCAAAGTATTGTGTGTGGATTTCTGAACATTTCTATAGTTGTAATTGATCTAAGAAATAGAGGGTTTATTGTACCATTTTCAAGTCCACACTAGGACTAAGTAATAATGGCATGGCATTACAGGATTCATGTGTTGAGCCACTTCAGTGAAATATATTTCATGTTTTCCCTTAAGTTTTTCATAAACTTGTATGTTTTCCAATTTAAATGTTATAACATGAATATTATTGCAGAAATTGTTTAAGTACACTGTATTCTGAACTGTTATTCATTTTGATGTTTTCTTATGATATCCAAATTAAGGAATTATTCATTGCTCCTTAGTTTCAATTGACCTCTTTCATTTCCTTCATTATCTGGTTTGAGGAACCCTTAATTTCTCCTTGCTTCCGATTGAAACCATTTCACCTTCCAACCTAAAGATCTGAATTTACTCAACTACCTTGCCCTGTGAACACTTCCTTTAGAACTTGATTCTGATATGTTTCTTGATACATTGACTCCATAGCCCAATGGAAAAAAGACCTGCACCTATCCATCTGAATCAGTAATTCCACCAAACCAAACCAAACCAAAATCAAAACCCAATCAATCTTACATAACTAGCCTAAAATAAACTAAAAACAACAAAGTTAAACCATAAAGAGAGAGCCCTATCTGAGCATTAGGAAGGCTATATCCTAAGCTTAAAAGTAGGTTGATAGTTACCTCTAATATTTCTTTAAAACAAAAAGAATAACAACCCTATAAATTATTGGAGTGATAACACAATCAATCTTTGAGATAATGGTACCGCATATCTATATGCTTAGATCTATCATGAAACACAAGATTAATCAATATTTTAATGAAACTCTGATTATCACAATGAATTACTGTCGGATCCATATGAGAACCAAACAAACCAACCAAGATCTTTCTCATCCAGATAGCCCCACATGCAGGTCGACTCGTTGCCATGTATTCTTCTTCTGCTGAACTGAGTGCCACTCTGCTTCTTGCTGTACCAAGAAATAGTTGTAGACCCGATACTAAAGATCCCCCCTAATGTGCTCTTTCTATCCAATGGACTACCCGCCCAATCCGTATCCGTGAAGCCATGCAACTTCACCCCATCCGTCTGTATATACCATAAACCATACTATGATGTGCCCCTCAGGTATCTCAGGACATGCTTCCCCGCCTTCCAAAAGAGATTGGTAGGATTAACCATAGCTTGACTCAGCTGGTTAACTGTATAACAAATGTTCAGTCTCGTGTTTACTAGATACATTAGCGAACCCACTAACTGTCGATAGACAATAGCATCCACTACCTCTCCAAAAGTAGCATCCTATTTCCTCTAGCTTCCTGGAAGAGGAATATCCATGGGTTTGCAGCGCTCCATGTGAATCTTACCCAATATCTCCCTTGCATACTTGCCTTGAGACACAAAAATTTCACCATCTTGTTGCCATATTTCCAATCCAAGGAAATAAAGAAGGAGGCCGATATCCTTCATTTCGAACTCCCTTGCAAGATCCTCCTTGCATGAGTGTATCAGCTGCTCATCACCAGTCAATATTAAATCATCAACATAAAGAAAAATGATTAAAATCTTACCCTCCACCATAATTTGGTATAGGTTTGCATCTGCTTCACTTTTGGTGAAGCCCATTCCGGTGAAATAGTTGTCTATCTAAGTGTACCAAGCACGAGGTGCTTGCTTCAGCCCATACAACGCTCTTTTGAGTCGACACACATGCGACTCGCTGTTGAAGATCTTGAAACCTTCAGGCTACTCTATGTACACCTCTTCCTCAATGATCCCATTTAGAAAATTATTTTTCACATCCATCTAATGAATGTGTCGGCCGATCTGCAATGAGAGAGCAATGATGGATATTATGGAATAATACCTTGCAACAGGTACAAAGGTCTCTTGATTATCTATCCCCTCGATCTGTGAGAAGCCTCATGCCACAAATCTGGCCTTGTATTTCTCCACACTCCCATCAGTAGCTTTCTTTACCTTGTAGATCCACCTCGAACCTACCACTGATTTATCAACCAACCTCGGAACAATTTCCCAAGCACTGTTTTTGACAATGGAGTCATACTCCTCCACCACTGCATCTACCCATGTGGGCTCCTGCACTGCTTCCTGAAAGGAAGATGGTTCAGTCAAAATACATTTTCTCATGAGAGCCATGTATCCAGTAAATCGGCCAGGAGATTGGCTTTGTCTGCGACCCCATTTTGTTGTGGGTTGTGAGGCGCTATGAGTTCTCTATGAATTCCTTCTTTGTTGCAGAAGTTCTTGAATTCATTAGAGATGTATTCTCCTCCATTATCACTCATAAGAGCCTTCACTTGCTTTCCCGAATCTGTCTCCACCAATGCCTTAAACTCACAGAACTTAGAGAATGTTTGATCTTTCTTCTGCATGAAGAAGATCTAGCATTTACGAGAAAAGTCATCAACAGATATTACATATTACTTATGTTTTTCTATTGAAACAATCGAGAACATTCCACACACGTCTGTGTGAACTCTCTCAAGGATCCCTGAAGCATGATTCTCCTTCTCATGAAAGGTGGAATTTACATACTTCCCCATGGTGCAGCCCTTGCACTAATCTAACTGAGCAAGTGTTCTCATTGGAAGTCCAGTAGATATTTGTTGCATGACTTTCAAGGCTCCATGATGAAGATGGCCCAATCACCTGTGCCATAATTCGCCCTCATCCAGGCTCACCACTTTTTATGCCTTGCCCATCATGGCAGCGTAGCCATCTACCTCCAGCTTCTAGAGATTCTTAACTCGAATCCCTATCCTCTTGGCTTGACCCATTGTTTTATGTTGCAGGGAAGCTTTTCCATCACTAAAAACAACGTCATAGCTTCTGTCCTCCAACATTGTGACTAAGACCAAATTTTTCTTCAGACCTGGAACATGCATAACATATTTTAATTGAAATGGTTTACCTGACTCAATATGAAAGGTAATGGTACCAATCCCGGTAGCACTGTACCGTCCGTCATCGCCCATATCTATATGCATCTAGATATCTTTCTCCTCCAAGTCACTGAAAAGTTCCTTATCGCCCATCATGTGAAAGGAAGCGCTACTATCCAGATACCACACCAATCCCAATGCACTTGACGCCATGCATGAAATAAAGGAGAATTGAAGCTCAAATTGCGAGGCAAGGGCCTCACCAGCTGCAGCTCCAGAAGCCTTCTTGTTCTTCTTCTTTTGTGGATAGTTAGTAGCAAGATGCCCATGTTCGTGACAGTGAAAACACTTCACCTTGGACATATCGAGCTTCTTGCCTTTAGACTCGGATTTAGAATGGAATTTCTTCTCCTTCCCCTTCTTCACCTTGAAAGCCAAATCACAATCCTCTTCATCATCATGCTTTGATGAAGAGTCATCTCTAGTGTTCTGCCTGAACTCCTCCTGCACTAGATCCAACCACAGTCATTCCTAGTCCGGAAATTTTTCCCGTCCGTTGACAGAGTCTTCATAACTATGCCAACTCTTAGGAAGTCCCAAGAGAGCCAAGCTCACCAAATCATCATCAGCAACAATTATTCCCACACTCCTCAGTTCATCCCGACATTGGACAAACTTCGTGAGATACTTTGGATTTGTGTTTCCCTTTTCCGTCTTGATCTTCATGAGTTTATCTTTGAGCACCAAATTCCTATGGTCATTGCTGGTAGCATTGGTTTTGAATCCTTTCAAATCTTCCCTCTCCGTCATTCTATTTGGCCTCTATCCCCTTATGCTTCAATTTTTCTCATTACTTTTTGCTACATCCTCGCCATTCTCCTCGATCCTTTCCTTATTTGCCAAAAATTTTCAAATTCATCCTAATTTGGCTATTTGCATTCAAATGCTAAAAACGCCCTAAACTATTCCTAATTAGCCATTTGCATGTTTAAAATCTACCTAATGATATGATGTCCTATCTATTCCCTATTCTAGTCAAATATTTTCCAAAAGGGAAAATAAAATTTATTAATTTTATATTTTTATATATGAAGTTATTATAATTTTTAGCAAAATAAATAAAAAATAGGCTTCATCGACCTCCCTAGCTCTCAGATCAAATACTCATCACACAACCAAGTGTCATATAACCGAGAGCTAAGTCCAAGTCCAAGTCACGAGGGGAGGACACATCGTGCCAAATCCCAAGAAAATGTCACAACGTGTATAGCCTCGGGCTCATCGTTGTCAAATATTAAACTTGACACTTGTTAAAAACAATCTGTGTCTTCCAACCCGAAAAATGTGGGATTATTCCCATTGAATAGGAGCAAACAGTAAACAAAATCCACGCAAGAAAGGAAGGTTGAATATTTAGCACACAAGTAAGGAAGGTTGAAGATAAAGCCACGCAAGTAAGGAAGGTTGAAGATTTAGCCTCTCCAGCACTAGTAGTTGAGGATTTGGAAGGCCCAGCAGCTTCAGCACAATCAAGTAAGATGGAGGAAGGGTTGTCATCTCCAACACTTGGAAAATGCACAACTATATGCATAGCGATACCAGTGATGTCAATTGCAAACCGAAGGAGGAAGATAGAGAATTTTCTTTACTTTCCCATTGCAAAACTTGCAGTATAGTATTTAGTGGCCTTAGTAAAAGAAGCAACGACCCTGACATTTCTACGCAGAGTGTAAAATTCTTATGTAATCAGAGTCACTCGCAAGACACACTGCTCATATTGCAGGACACACACTTGCCCATAGACTCGTCTACATATGCTTCTTTGGTGCAGTCATGCATTAAGAAGAAAGCCTTGTCCGAAGGAAAACTAATCTATGCCCACATGAATGAGATTGGTTTTATGCGTACAACAATTTTGCACAACACCCTTGTTAGCATGTATACTAAGTGTGGCAGTCTCGGAGATGCACACAAACTATTTGAGAGAATGCCTAAACGATATGTGTTTTTGTGGAGCGCCATTATTTCAAGATGTGCACAGAATGGGCAATATTAGAAGGCACTTGATCTTTTCCAGGTAATGCAAGTTGTAGGTGCTAAGGCAGACTCAAAAACTTTTGCAAGCGTTTTCTCTGTGTGTGCCAACTTGGCATCTCTAGAGCAGGGTATGGAAATATACGAAGAAATGTGTAAAGTTAGATATCAGGTTGATGTCTATGTAGAGAATGCCATGATTGATATGTATGCAGAATGTGGGCATATATAAAATGCATGAGAGTTGTTTGATAAAATGCCTAAGGGGATTGGTGCTTCATGGAATACAGTGATTACAGGATAAACAAAAATGGAGCATGTAATCCTCAAAATAATGTGGTGGTGATGCAATTGATAGAGTAACAACATCGACCGGGTGGACAACTTCAAGGTTCTCAGCTTCATAGTGGACAAGTCCTGAATTTGCCATCTTCTAGTATTGTTAGGCCACAAGTTCTTCCAAATGAAATTAGTGGGAGGGCTACTTTATCTTCTCTAGCCAATGGCAATAGAAGTCTTGGCAATAATATCACTGGTGCTGTTGGTTCAGGGCAATTAAACCGTATGCCAACCCCAGCGTATGGTATGGGTGTAACTGAATCTAATGCACCAGAAGGAATTGGACGGATGTCAACTATAGACTATAAGAGCCAGAATGTACACATTCTCCAAGGAAATGATTATTCTATTTCCAGTACTATTTGTTTATCTTCCCCTTTAACATCATCTGATATTGAAGGTGGAATGAAAATTTCAGGAATTAAAAGGCTGGGTGTCATAAGTGACATAGTTGGTTCTCCAACTCTAAGTGGTTCTGGAATATGTTTTGGCACATCATGTGGTCTTGGTCAGAATTTAAGCCCGAGTGGTAGGAAATATTGGAAAGTGAAAATTGTGTCTATGAATCAATATTTAAGTCAAACAGCTACTATATCTTGAGCCCATGTCATGTCCAAGCTTCTCATAGAACCCAGGTCTTGAATGTTCCTATTGTGCAAGATCCAGGACAGGTTAGGAGTTTTGGATTCGTTGGGAAAGGACCAAATATTTCAAGCGGGTTGGCACAAAATGTTGGATATCCTGGGATGCTCAGTAATGCTCAAAGTCAAGGTGAACTTTTAGGAATTGATAGCGGGCTGAGGCTGAAGGTCAAAAGTGCATGATATTTTGGATTGACTCCAAAAATTGAGTGTGATACACTTTTTGAGCATTTATCTTCAGAAGATATCATGAACCTCTTCTTTAAACAACAACAGGAAGGGATGGGGCTTTCAGAAATTGAATTCAATTTTGATGGGGTATCAATTGGATAATGGTTATGTCAATTGAAAAATGTTTGTACTGTTATCCGAAGAGAAGGCAAGCCTTCCCACCCTCAAGTGTTTTGAGTGGCATATAGCCCCATGCTACTCATGGCTCAATACAAACATGATTAGAAAAGAACAGTCAACAAACCTGCTTCTGGGAATGCTAGGTTTTCTTGCAGAAAATTTTGGCATGATTAAAAATGCAAAAGGTCTTGCTAATATTCAAAGACTGCAGAGAAGAAGAGAAGCTACAACATGAAAGACCTAAAAGGTTTTTATGTGTCCTTTAATCTCATGTTTTGGTTTTAACTTCTGAAGACCATGCTGCTAGCAACATTTGATCATGCTTAGTATTGCTGTAGAGATTGAACCTCACAATTTACTGTGTCTGGAGAATTTTAGTCATTTCCAGGAAATAACTGCCTTTTACAGGAAAACTGGTTTTTGCAGCAAACCCAACAAGTAGCTAGTTTCCTAGAAATTTGAATGCAACAGATTTAGGGGTTGGTTAGGTGGAAAAATTGACCCAGATTACAAGGAAGAGCATAAGTAGTAGTTCATCAAATACTTTCTAGATTTAAAGGAAATAATTGGTGCAGGTGGCAAGTAGTTCCACATTAAAAGGAAAAGGATTTATTAGGTGTCAAACAGTTCCACATTTCAAGGCAGCAGTTGAGGATAGTCAAATACAGGTGGTAAATGGTTTTAAGGCAGGTGGCATTCATCATCAACAACTCTCAGCAGTTTCACTTTTGGAGGAAGATTTTCCACAAATTCTGGGACAACCCTCCACATCATCAGCTCGTTCTTCATCAACAATCAAATTTCATTTTCTGTTTTGTAAATATACTATTGTACATCTAATACTTTCTTAGATAAGCTTTACTATATTTAGTAAATTGTAATAAATTTTCAATAAACAACTTACCCAAAGTTGTGGATCTTAGAAGATTTGTTAGTTTTGTATAAATATAGGGTAAAGCAATCAGATAGGGAGGGAGGATTGGAAGCACAGGGCCAAGTGCCCTGTTGTTGATTCTCATGTCATTCCTGAACAATGTATTGTTGAACAAATAATACATTCCAATTACACTCTTGAGGATTCACAAATAATATGGTATGGTGTGTGTATTTTCTTTCTGTGTTTCCATATCTCAGATCTTCATTTCCAGATTGTAATATATATGCTGTTTCATGTCTTTGTTAGCCTTATGATACAACAGTACATGATTATCAATTTTTATCAGTCTTGTTCTACAATATTTCTTGATAAGATGTGTATGGAAAATCTGTTCATAAGCATTCCTTGTGACAGAAATATTTTAGATGTATGATGAGATTCTTGTAAGTCTTGTGAAAGACATCTTTCATTAATGCATTTCAGGTCCAAAATCCTTTTTTATCATTTCATCTAATACAACGGACTTCTATCCTACAGACCCAATGTCTTTCTTCTAATATTCTGACGATTTGACTACAAAGTCAACCCTGCTACCACATCGTATATCAGTGCCCTCATATGTGTCATAAAATTTAGTTGTTCAACATTCCTTTTAGAATGCTTGAGATCCAACCACTTTCCAAAAACCCAATCAAATCATAAAAAAAACTGCCTTAGAGCTTAGGATCTGTCTGGTCAGGCACTTGCTGCAGTCCAAGTGTCAAGTCTAGCGCCAACATCTTTTGGTGCATCTGCCGGGAGGCAAAGGTCATGAAACGAAGTATTCTCCCGAGTCTCTTGTTTTAATCGCTGAAGATCGGTTCTTGAAGGTGAACAGGAATTGATAACTTGAAGAGGACTGCATTTTTCACCTGACGACTCCATTGTTCCTGATCTAGTGGCGACTTCATGGGGATGCAGAGATTAGATTTTCAGTGGAAGTTTTGGATAAACAGCTACACCTTTCGAAATTATTAAAGGGATATCATTGCAGAGGTAGCATTTAATGTTTTTCCTCATTTAGTAGCTAATGATTTTGAGTCTTCTTAAATTGCAGACATTTAACGCTTTATGGGTATCCTGTGTTGTGATTATTTTCATCATGAGCTACAATATGTTGTGATATGGATTCTTTGTGATTATTTTCATCATGAGCTACAATATGTTGTGATATGGATTCTTTTAGTTCTGCCTTTAAGATTCAGAATCCGTATGAGGTTTTTTTAGTTGTTTGAATGGTTTTACGACAAGTTACATATTGCATGAAGATAGCCATTCAAATCATATTATAAGTAAAGGAATGAATAAGCTTGTTGTTTTGAGCATTTTTACAGAAAGTTAGATTTCAGTTTTCAGTTTCAATCCAGCTTCAGTTTGGAGAAGTACGTTGCAGAATTGAAATGATGTTTTTGACTCCATTACCCAATGGCTAGGCATGCTAATTTTTGAGTTATTAAGCAAGATCGCTGGTTGGAGAGATAAGGCACTAGAACTACGGTTCTTGATAGCCCACAGGGGGCATATCATCCCCAATTAGAGCCACTGTTAGCACTGGTTTTGACTCCTTTCAAAGCTTCCCTCTTTGTCATTCTATTTTTCCTCTAGCCCCTTATGCTTCAATTTTTCTCACTACTTTTTGCTACATCCTCGCCATTCTCCTTGATCCTTTCCTTATTTCCCAAAAACGTTCAAATTCATCTTAATTTGGATATTTGCATTCAAATGCTAAAAACACCTTAAACTATTCCTAATTATCCATTTGTATGTCTAAAAGCTACCTAATGATATGATGTCCTATCTATTCCCTATTCTAGTCAAATATTTTCCAAAAAAGAATATTAATTTTATATTTTTATGTATACAATTTTTAGCAAAATAAATAAAAAATAGGCTTCATCAAGCTGCCTAGCTCTTAGCTCAAATCCTCATCACACAAACAATGTTTGTCATATAACCGAGAGCTAATTCTAAGAGCTAAGTCCAAGTCCAAGTCACGAGGGGAGGACACATCGCACCAAGTCCCAAGAAAATTTCACGTGTATAGCCTTGGGCTCATCGATGTCGAATGTTAAACTTGACACTTGTTAAAAAAAAGTTGTGTCTTCCATGCCCGGCAAATGTGGGATCATTCCCATTGAATAGGAGCAAACAGTAAACGAAAGCCACGCAAGAAAGGAAGGTTGAAGATTTAGCACGCAAGGAAGGAAGGTTGAAGATAAAGCCACACAAGTAAGGAAGGTTGAAGTTTAGCCTCTCTAGCACTAGTAGTTGATGATTTGGAAGGCCCAGCAGCTCCAGCACAATCAAGTAATATGGAGGAAGGGTTTTCATCGCCAACACTTGGAAAATGCACAGCTATATCCATAGTGATGCCAGTGATGTCAATGGAAAACCAAAGGAGGAAGACAGAGCATTTGCTTTACTTTCCCATTGCAAAACTTGCAGTAAAATATTTAAGTGGCCTTAGTAGAAGAGGCAATGACCCTGACATTTCTACGCAGAATGTATAATTCTTATGTAATCAGAGTCACTCGCAAGACACATTGCTCATCTTGCAGGACACACACTTGCCCATAGACTCGTCTACATATGCTTCTTTGGTGCAGTCATGCATTAAGAATAAAGCCTTGTCCGAAGGAAAACTAATCTATGCCCACATGAATGAGATTGGTTTTATGCATACAACAATTCTGCACAATACCCTTTTTAGCATGTATACTAAGTGTGGCAGTCCCGGAGATGCACGCAAACTGTTTGAGAGAATGCATAAACGAGATGTGTTTTCATGGAACCCCATTATTTCAGGATGTGCACAGAATGGGTAGTATGAGAAGGCCCTCGATATTTTCTAGGTAATGCGAGTTGCAGGTGCCAAGGCAGAGTCAAAAAATTTTGGAAGTGTTTTCTCTGCGTGTGCCAACTTGGCATCTCTAGAGCAGTGTATGGAAATATACAAAGAAATGTGTAAAGGTAGATATCAGGTTGATGTCTATGTAGAGAATGCCATGATTTATATGTATGCAGAATGTGGGCATATAGAAAAAGCATGAGATCTGTTTGATAAAATATGAAAATGCCCAATCAGACATTCCACCATTATGGAATATAGGACATGATAAACAAATAAGGAGGCTAATCCTCAAAACAGTGCAGTGGTGATGTAATTGATACAACAACAACAACGATCAGGTGGACAACTTCAAGGTTCTCAGCTTCAGAGTGGACAAGTCTTGAATTTTCCATCTTCCAGTATTGTTGGGCCACAAGTTCTTCCAAATGAAATTAGGGGGAGGGCCAATTTATCTTCTATGGCCAATGGAAATAAAAGTCTTGGCAATAATATCACTGGTGCTCCTGGTTCAGGGAAATTAAACCGTATGCCAACCCCAGCATATGGTATGGGTGTAACTGAATCTAATGCACTAGAAGGAATTGGACGGATGTCAACTATAGACTATAAGAGCTAGAATGTACATATTCTCCAAGGAAATGATTATTCTATTTCCAGTACTGTTTGTTTATCTTCCCCTTTAACCTCATCTGATATTGAAGGTGGAATGAACATTTCAGGAATTAAAAGGCTAGGTAGCATAAGAGACATAGTTGGTTCTCCAACTCTAAGTGGTTTTGGAATAATTTTTGGCACATCATGTGGTCTTGGTCAAAATTTAAGCCAGAGTGGTAGGCAAGGTTGACAAGTGAAAAATGTGTCTATGAATCAAGATTTAAGTCAAACAGCTACTACTATCTTGAGCCCATGTCATGTCCAAGCTTCCCATATAACCTAGGGCTTGAATGTTCCTATTGTTCAAGATCCAGGATAGACTATGAGTTTTGGATTCATTGGGAAAGGACAAAATCTTTCAAGCGGGTTGGCACAAAATGCTGGATATCTTGGGATGCTTAGTAATGCTCAAAGTCAGCGTTAACTTTTAGGAACTAACAAGGGGCTGAGGTTGAAGGAAAAAAGTGCATCAAATTTTTTATTGACTCTAAAAATTGAGTGTGACACACTTTCTAAGCATTTATCTTCAGAAGATCTCATGAACCTCTTCTTTAAACAACAACAGGAAGGGATGGGGCTTTCAAAAAGTGAATTCAATTTTGATGGGTATCATTTGGATAATGTTCATGTCAATTGAAAAATGTTTGTACTATTATCTGAAGAGAAAGCAAGCCTTCCCACCCTCAAGTGAGTTGAGTGGCATATAGCCCCATGCTGCTTATGGCTCAACACAAACATGATCAGAAAAAAACAGTCAACAGATCTGCTTCTAGCCAGAATGCTTTTCTTGCAGCAAAATCTGGCATGATTAAAAATGCAGAAGATGTTGTTGATATTCAAACTCTGCAAAGAAGAAGAGAAGCTACAGAAGGAAAGACCTAAAAGGTTTTTATGTGTCCTTTAATCTCATGTTTTGGTTTTAAATTCTAAAGACCATGCTGCTAGCAACATTTTATCATGCTTAGTTTTGTTGTAGAGATTGAACCTCTCATGCTTAGTTTTGTTGTAGAGATTGAACCTCACAGTTTACTGTATCGGGAGGATTTTTGTCATTTCCAGGAAATAGCTGCCTTTTACAGGAAAAATGGTTTTTACAGCAAACCCAACAGGTAGCTATTTTCCCAGAAATTCAAATGGAGCAGATTTAGGGGTTGGTTAGGTGGAAAAATTGACCCAGATTACAAGGAAGAGCATAAGTAGTAGTTCATCAAATACTTTCTAGATTTAAAGGAAGTAATTGGTGCAGCTGGCAGGAAGTTCCACATTAAAATGTAGAGGATTTATTAGGTGTCAAACAGTTCCACATTTCAAGGCAGCAATTGAGGATAGTCAAATACAGGTGGTAAAGGGTTTTAAGGCAGGTGGAAATCATCATCAACAACTCTCAGCATTTGCACTTTTGGAGGAATATTTTCCACAAATTCTGGGACAGCCCTCCACATCATCAACTCATTCTTCATCAACAATTAAATTTCATTTTCTATTTTGTAAATATACTATTGTACATCTAATACTTTCTTAGATAAACTTTACTATTTTTAGTAAATTGAAATAAATTTCCAATAAATAACTTACCCAAAGTTGTGGATCTTAGAAGATCTGTTAGTTTTGAATAAATATAGGGTAGAGCAATCATATAGGGAGGGAGGATTTGAAGCACATGGCCGAGTGCTCTGTTGTTGTTTCTCATGCCATTCTTGAACAATGTATTGTTGAACAAATAATACATTCCAATTACACTCTTGAGGATTCACAAATAATATGGTGTGTGTATTTTCTTTTTGTGTTTTCATATCTCAGATCTTCATTTCCAAATTGTAATATATATGTTGCCTCATGTCTTTGTTAGCCTTATGATACAACAGTACATGATTATCAATTTTTATCAGTCTTGTTCTACAAGCTTTCTTGATAAGATGTGTATGGAAAATTTGTTCATAAGAATTCCCTGTGACAAAAATCTTTTAGATGTATGACGAGATTCTTGTAAGTCTTGTGAAAGCCTTCTTTCATTAATTCATTTCAGGTCTAGAATCCTTTGTTATCCTTTCATCTAAGACAACGGACTTCTATCCCATAGATCCACTATATTTCTTCTATTCTTTTGACTATTTGACTACAAACTCAACCCTGCTACCACATCATATATCAGTGCCCTCATATGTGTCATAAACTTTTAGTTGTTCAGCATTCCTTTCAAAATGTTTGAGATCCAACCACTTTCCAAAAACCCAATCAAATCGTAAAAAAAAAAAAATCCTTAGAGCTTAGAATGTGTCTGGTCAGGCACTTGTTGTAGTCCAAGCGTTGATTCTAGCGCCAATAGCTGCTGCTTTGGAATAGATCCGTAAAAGCCTTCCACATAGCATATGGTGTGGCTTTCCCATGGAGGCTTGAGATAATGTGGTCTCGTACTCCCTCCAACAGGATCCTCCTCGCCTTTGCCACTTTCTTTTGCCATGCATCAAGATTGGAAGCATCTGTCGAAGCAGGCTTAGGAACATCATTGTCAATGAATTCCTTCAAGCCATTGTCTTCGAGTACTGCCTCCATCTTGTCCTTCCAAGAAATGTAGTTTGAGCTTCCCTCGAGTGCATACTCTAACCTAAAGCCATTGAAATCCATTTCAATCTTGAATCAATTGTAGCACCAAGAAATTCTTTCTGCAAATTTGAATTCTTTCCACCAACAAACTTAGCTCCTGCTTCACTTCCGCAATTTCTTGTGCTCTGATACCATGTAGAAATTATAAAAAAAACATGTATATCTTGGATTCACCTGATCTAACAATATGCTAAATTTAAATACCGAATCACTTCTACAAATCTTTGCGAAATTAAAAAACACAATCGCCAATTACAATATCATGAAGAAAGATCAATCACACAAAACACAAATAATTTCCTAGGGAAAGCTTATAGCTAAAAAACCCACTATCTTCTATTGTATATTATATCATGGATAATGAAACAATTACATACAAAGCTCCAATCACAAGAGCTCTTAGTACATCAGCTAATTGTTTCACAATGTCATACAAAAATTGGCAAGTCACTTGCTCAATTTACTGTCTCCAGACAACCTGCCTCCACTGCACAATCCCTGAATGAATGCAATCTTTCCTGCCTTGACTGCGCAATCCTGATGGGCACATCCAATGTGTGTGTGGTTGCATGTGCATAACCGGATAATTTTACAACTGATAGTTTACTTCCCTTTCACCTAGAACTCAACT
The DNA here is from genome assembly GCA_034641835.2 of Pinus albicaulis. Lineage (NCBI taxonomy): Eukaryota > Viridiplantae > Streptophyta > Pinopsida > Pinales > Pinaceae > Pinus > Pinus albicaulis. The sequence continues at coordinate 127,886,115 of CM076584.1, read as the reverse complement.
GGGTCTCCACTGGATCTGACATGCATATAGTGAATAATAGTAAATCTTCAGTTGCATGTGAGACCACTGATTGTGAATTAATTATTAATTAATTCACTTGATCTCTCACTAGTGTATCCTCAGTTACAACTAGCACAACTAATTTTAACTCACTTAATTGAGTTAAACTACTTTACAACTTGCACAACTGCACTTCCAACTCTGTTACAATTTTGAATTACTCAGTTACAACTAAGTCAACCTACATGTCCCACCAACTAACCACTTAACTCGAAATTCCTTTAGCTAACTAATTTGCCACTTCAGTTAAATATTTCTAGGTGCTCATTGAGAATATATTATAGTTTATTTTCCAACTAATATTAAGGGATAATAATAGTAGACATGCATCTATAAATAGATTATGCACATACATCTATAAATATACATGCACCTAAAAATAGCCTGAGGCTCCATCCTAGTGTAGGTACTTAATTTTCACTAGGATCTTCTTGTTGAATCTCAACACATACATGTGACTCTCTGTTGAAAGTATCAAATCCTTTTGGCTGCCCTATGTACACCTCTTCCTCAATCACTCCATTGAGGAAATTTGTCTTTACATCCATCTGATGTATTTTCCATCCAATCTGCACTGAAAGTGAAAGAATAGATATGATTGAAGAGTACCTTGCTACTCGAGCAAAGGTATCCTAGAAATATATTCCCTCCACCTGAGAGAACCCCTAAGCCACAAATTTGGCCTTGTGTTTCTCAACACTCCCGCCTATTGCTTGCTTCACCTTGTAGATCCAACTGGATCCTACAACTGTCTTGTCCTTCGGTCTTGGGACAAATTCCCATGCACTATTTCTGATAATGGAGTCATACTCCTGTTGTAGTCGCTACAACCCCCTCCAAAATTTTATCCTATACTAAATTTTGGATCTTTCCTTGGTCTTGTTCATGGCTGTCACAAACTTTGAAGTTCATTTCATCGATTTTCTTAAAGTGTTACGACCCCTTTCGCAAGATAGGAAAGGTGTCGTCTTTTGGCATGTTGGTTGTCATAATGAATGTATGAGATTGTTCCAGCAGTTTCAAGAGGTCACCCTTGCGTAAATGTGTTGTTCTAACCTTGTAAGTATATGCTGCACTCATTTCCAAAGTTCTGAGCACCACTGCATAAGTATCGTCACAGTCGTTGTAAAGTGTATATCTGGTGTTGCACTTGTCGTAACTGGTCATAAACCTATCACACGGAGGAGAATGATTTGTTTGTATGTATTGGATGATATTTGTTGTTTGAGCCGTCAAGTATGCTAAGTGTGTGATCATATTCAAAGTCCATCATTTTTCACATCAATCTCACTGGTCCCACACTTAGTAGTCATTTTCCAGAAAACTTCCCTATTGATAAACTTAGCTTCACCGGGCCTCCCTTGAGCTACGCAGTACACAGTCTCAGTCCTCTAGCTGTGACCTTTCTTCTTGGCACTATCCAGTGCGCAGTACTAGCCTCCCAATAATGCTTCATTGCATATTTTTTGTGACCAAGACCCAACCATGACCTCTGGAATTGTGCATTCATGACCTCCAACCTAAATTTATCTATGCACTTTGCAAATTCAAGACACAAGCTCATCCCATGAGCCCTAGAATTGTGCAGTGTGCAGTCACCCAAGCCTCCTGACCTCTTGAACTACGTAGTAAGCCTTCCTAGCTCTCAGCCCTGCAACCTGTCCCCACTGACTCTGAAAATTGCGCAGTCATGTCCCTCAGCCCAGCCTGAACTGCACACTGCGCAGTCTCAAGGCTCAGGGATTCCCCCTACTTGAATGAATGGCGCATATGCACAATCACTGAGCCTCCTTTCCCATCCTATCACTTGTTTCAGGCTCATTATGTGGATTAGAATACATCATCTTAGGTTAGGGGTTTTTTCGGATTGATGTCGTCTTGTCATGAGTTAATTGCAGGAACAGGTACTCTATCAAGTCACGTGAGATGATAAAAGAGGAAAAGAAGGAGAGAAGCATGATCAAAGACACTCTTTTAGCTGAAATCACAATATGTTGATCAAGAGAAAGTGAAAGTACACTAGTTTACGACCACTATCCAAGACTTAAGAACTTTTACATCAACAACAACACCCCCAGGAGGTAACCCAACCTTTCAGGCCTCTTACCCCTAGTTCGAACTGACATTTTGACCTCTTTGAGCCATAGCAGTTGGCATAGGCTTGCATGCTTGCGTCTAGGAGGCTATAGCCACAGGAATAACATTGCATTCCAGTGGCCAGGGCACCAAATGTTTAGTTTTGTTTCAACGTCCCCAGGATTTGAGCCACCTTTTCAGGCCTAGAACCCAGTGCTCTGCCTAGAACTTCATGAAAATTTCAGATATGATAAATAAAAACACAACAATGATACAAATGTAATCACATCAATAAGAACTCATATTCACCCCTCCTAGCTATGACATAAATTTTGTCAAACATGTCAAAAACATGAAAGCTACATGTATAAACAATAGAATCGAGCAAATGGTCTCATACGTATCTGAGAATCGCTAAGAATAATTTCTCCCCTACATCATTAGCAACCATACAATCTATTTGACCATAGATACAATGTGCATTCATTTATGATTAAAAACATGGAGAGAGCCATATATCATTATTGTCAACATACATGTTTATAAGCAACATAATAACAATAGAAATACAATGGACACAACAACAATAGAATATGCATAATAAACAATACATTTATACATCAAATACAAAAGGAATGAGATTCTGATTAATGGATGTAAAAACCAACCAGAGATGGGACTTCCACATTCCACCTGACCATAGATTTGTTGAGCCAAATATCTCTTCAGCCAATCACCCCCATGTCACATTCCAAGCATGAATGTGGGACTCATAACGAACCAAAAAATAACAATACTGAATGAATTATACCAGGGTTCTCTGCCTACATCATGAGGAATTTTAGTGCCTCCTAGTATCTCAGGCTTTACTGTAATCCACAGTCTAATCCAGTGATCACTAGGCCCTACACCAAGACCCGCCCTCTAGGATTTACCATACACCCCATCCTGAGACTACTAGGCCCATTGAAGAGAAATTCACCTCTTGTATTTATTGTATATCTCGCCATTCACCAGCAATGATTCCTAGGCCCACCAAGACACACAATCTAGCTTTATCGGAACCCACAGTCTAGTTCAGGGGTTACTAGGCCAAGGCTTTACTGTGATCCACAATCTGGTTAAGGGACCACTAGGCCATGTGTTTGTCATTTCGGAGATCCACCCCACTCACCTTTGAATCCATCTGGCAAACCATCTCAGCGAAAGTAAAAGAAACCCTGCTTATCAAAGCTATACAGAAATGGAAAGGTTAGGCTGAAAAGCACTGTTACACCTAGAAAAAACCATGCCACAATAGAAAGGAACCACATGCAATACCATGCATGCTAGATGTAAAAGGTAAAACACACATGAAAACTGATACCTACCAATAATCCTGTTGTAGCTGCTTGATTCCTATTCCTCCTTTCTTTCTTCCTCCGTCTTATTGCTTTCTTACCTTTCTTGGTCCAATTCTAAAATGCTCCAAGAAACTCTAAGTATCGAAGAATATGAGAGAAAAATAGAGCCATAAGTGTGAGAAAAATCTTGCCAACTAATCCTCATAAGCCTTTTTATCAATGAGGCCTCTATTTTCTTCATTTTCCATTATTTTCCTTCATTTTCCTCCTCACATGAAACATGTGACCTTTCACCTCCCTTTTCTCCTAATTTCCATTAGTTTCATAAATAAATGTGCCAAATATGTCATTTTCCTTTCCAAATCCTTTGCCTTTTCATTTTCCAATTTCTTTTAGCCATAATAACTGAAATGAATACCCACTAGGATATTTTTCCCAACATTCATCTTGGAATAACTAGTGTCCAATCAACCATGGTTATTATTTTAACTTTTTGACATAGAATTTTCACTAGGGTTGTTACAGAACCCTCTCCCTTGGGGGGACACCGTTCTCGGTGTTCAATAACACCTACAAAGCAGAAAACCGTTGAAAATAAAACATACTACTTATGGAGATTTATAACACAACTCGTTGCAGTATTTACAATAAATAACTTGCGCAAAATAAAAAATCATCATGACAAGCATATCGTGTACTCGAGATTTATAACATAGTGCATTACGACATTTATGATAGTATACACATACAAATTTTCTTAACCAACAAATAAAAGGATATGATGCCCGTATCAACAACAAGGGAATCCAGAGGTTCACTACTCCACCCTCAAATTAGTACCAGGATTCACTTCCTTCCCAGGAAGTCCAGAATCCAATGTCATAGTCAAAGTATACATCCAATGTCCAACGCTACAATATTGTGCTACTATAACCTCAGTGAAAATTTATCCACTCATTTTTCTAAGGCATACTCTCAATGTGCATCTAAGGGCCATCAGGAAATGCTAATGACAAAAAAAAATCCATCCCTGACCTTCCCTTATCTTATATACAGTTCCTCGGACAAACTAGTAATCCCCTTCCGTGCAGTGACTCACCTTCCAAGTTCCTTGTCATCCCCTATCCTGGGTGATCCATCCCTTGGCAAGGATTCCTCACATCGGAAGTTCAAATAACCAAAGCATATACCCGCCTCAAAACCATCATACTATTCATAGCATGCTCATGGAAATCAATGGACACTATTGGGTACCAGTGTCCCACAATGGGTCTCCTTCTGAAGTGCTTAGGCTAGCATATTGTTGTCTATTTCAATTCCTTCTGTTGTTGCCGCTAATGCTTGAAATCGGTTTCAACCACCCAAGTGGGCATTTATGTGCTTCATGTACCAAGCACATAAATGCCATTAGATTCAAAATAAATTAAAATAAATTCACATCATACCTCATTAGTAGCTCATCAATAAGGTACGCTTGCAATTATGTTCATTTCCTACCACAACAATTCAAACTAGTTGTTTGATCAAATCATCATGTATAAACATATCACATCTGGTTAGCTCAAAACACAACCATCATAATTTAAAATCATGAATCACATGAAACCATCATAAGTCCGAACCATAGATCATATGCATAATAAAGCTAAAATAAAATACCAATACTTATCCTTCATCAGTCCTTACTTCTACCTTTGTTCTTTATTTATACACACAAGATTGGTTGCCACACCCTGCAAACACCCAATGCCCTTGCTTCTCTTCAATCAAGTACACATACACATAGTGTACATAATGATACATACATCCACACATGACGTACAACACCACACAATACATACACCCACACTGGAATACGACACATACACCTACACCTGGTGTGCAATACAACACAACATATACACTTACATCTGGTGTAAAAAATATACATATACAAAAAACAACACATGTCACGATACCACAAATACACCATGCACATACATAGTACCACATGCACGCAAAACAACATGCACAACATGCAAAACATGCACACAATACCACATGTATACCCATACCATATGCACAAGATGTACAAAGTACCACCTATACAGAACACTACCTGCACAATGTGTGCACAACATCACATGTACATGGCACGCCTGCACAACGTGTAAACAACGTGAAGCGTACACTGCATCACCTGTACTATGTGTACATAATACCACATGCACGACATGTACACGACACCACATGTACATAGCTCCACATGCACGACATGTACACGACACCACCTACACACAACACCGCATGTACAACATGTACAAAACACCATATGCACACAATACCACACGTACAATAATGCACATAGCACCCTATGTACAATACGCACACAACACCATATGTACTAATCTAAATGGAGGAGCATTAGTAAATGATATGCTAAGTACCTCTTCAAAATATAAACATGCTTGCTTTTTCTGTGCATAGATTTGAACTGAACAACATGTTAATTCAATGGTTTCTTTTAAGCGTCTTTCAACAGTGTAATTCCCTGAACAAATTGTGAAGCATGAAATCATCAAACACTTGAAAATAAATATGCATCAAACAACAAGATAAAAGCCATTGATGAAGGAGTTCACCCCTCCTGGGCTACATCTCTGAGCCTGTCAACATGACTAGACCACTCTTGTATTCGGTGTCAAAAGTACATATCAGTTTGTTGCCAATAACATGTTTCTATTACCCCTTCAAGGTAATGTTCTCCTGCAAATAACTCTCATAATATCAACAACACAGCATATCTCCTACAGAGATTACATACTTTCACCGGTGAGAGCTAGAAACCCCTCACATACACCCTTCATTTCCACACTGAAGAATACAATAAACAACTTCATGAATAAAGAAGTCAAACCAGAGTTGAACCATTTTGGTCACAATTTTTGCAAAAATCTTTCTGGAGTTGGGAAAACCCCTACAAGGTCTCCTCCATTCTTAATGGCTTCATAAAATACTTCAAACATCTAATTGATCCATACACCTTACTTGTCAAATCTACAATATGAACCTGAAGATGTGGTCAAATTAGTTAACAGAGTTTACTAATGGATTCACAACATCAAAAAACCATTGAGTAGCCTCTTCTAGCTCTTCAATTGGTCTTCAGGTGAAGCAGATATGGCCTCCTCTTCTGGTGGCCCTCGACATATTTAATCTTCAAACTGCAAAAAACCCTTCCGAAATTGATCCTATATCTCTGAAAGCTACACCAATGTGTCAGGAATGCTTGAAAATAGCTACCTAGCCTCTTCCTGTGCTTCATTTGGTTGAAAACTGCCCAAGTTATGACTTCTTCCAGTTTCACCTAAGAAACCTCCGCTAAGTTTGGCAAACTAGAGTTAACTAGGGTTAAACTGGCACTTCCGCCGGATTTGGCGGACCACGAAGTTAATCAGTCATTAATATTAAGTGTATTTTAAGTGCTAATTAAGCGCCACTTAGCACTAATTCCGCGCTTAAGGATAAACCTGGATTAAATGGGGATTAATGCTTCATTAACATGGGTTAGTGCTTAATTAAGTACATTTAAAGTTTTAAACTACGCCATTAGTCTTTGGCCCCACCGGTGGTCATAGCATATGGTCTTATGGACCAGGGGCTGGCCCCTTTTTTCTTTCGCCCGTTGAACTTTTAAACTTCAAATAGAAGTCTTGACCATAGAATGTTAAGACTTGAGTTGCGATATGTTGGTAAAACTTAAGCGTAGTGTGGGGGAGGTCGCGGGATCAACCCCGACCTCTGCCCGGCCTTCGATATATAATTTTTTCACCATAATCCAACCATGGTGAGGGAGGGAGGGTGGGGCGGGCACGTGGTAGCCCCTGGCTGCACCACATGTCCTTACCCCAGTGGCTTGATTTCAAACCAACCACACTTTTGAACCAATCATCGGTGGACAAGTGGCATGCTGCCATTTGATGGAGGAAATTGACCAAAAATTGACCAAAATTTACCCTACACATTTAGTTACCACGTCAGCAGTATGGACTGCTGACGTGGCACCTGTTTGTCCTTTTTTTTTAAATTTGCGTGTTTGGAAAAACGAACAAAACGTGTTTCCGGGAGCATACGGAGACCATTTTTCATGAAACAAAGTGCACCGGAATCAGGACGACGAGAAATACATGGTCATTTAGGTTTCAAGCGATTCCAAGAACTTTTAATTTTTGAGCTAAAATTTAAGCTCCTGATCATATCTCCCCACTAAAAGACTTTTAGTCTCCAAAAGTTCATTTTCATTTTTTTAGGAATTGAAGGTACAGTTCCTTCATTCTTATAAACTCGACCCAATCAAAGTTTGAAGTGCCCTGATGACTCTTTTTCATGTTGAAATTGAACGGTAACCAAAGTTTTCAAGTTGGTTGTTATTCTCGACTTGTCCATGTCGCTATGAACATGCATAAAAAAATCCTCCCGAAGAAGAATTCAATGGCGTTTATCTACAAAAATCCTTACCAAGGATAAAATCCAAAATACTTTGACATAAATCAATACAAGCTGCACATGGAAAATACTTGTAGAAATTGAGTGTTGAACACATTTTTAGATACAAAATATGCTACCACTACTCATACAGTAGTTTTCAAAAAATCTTTCTAACATAATCAAAGAGAAATGCATTTTACAACATGGAGAAACTTGACACCCAAATTTTCTATTTCAATTGACTAACAACCAAGCCAAACTAGCTTAATCATGCTAAAGAAAACATTGTTTCATGTAAGTGATTTATTGATGAATTATCACTTTTACAGATTACCCACTATGGGGATATGCAACTAGTGCAAACAAAGACTTACAATCTTCAACTGGACAAATAGTCCGAACAGTTCTTACCCAACATTGTAATTGAACCCTCTATTTGAAATTTTCCTTCTTTTGAACCCGCTTCATGGATGGTGGCACGCCACTTTTGCTTTTGTCGCTTCCTCTTCTGATTCTTGCATGACTTGCTTGCCCTTACCAAGATGAAGTTGTGGAAACAATTTCCAACACTTCTCGACCCAATTCCCACTGATATTGCAGTGAGCACAAAAGTTCCTTTGAGCTCTTCTTAGCTCACATGCCATTTTCTTTGATTGAGTTTTCCTCTTCTCGTTATCAATGTCAAGAGACATAAACATCTTCTTGATGATGAATTTTCTTTTGTTGCACTCATCTACACAATGCTTATAAGAAATGAAAAAAGTGCATGGATACATTCTCCTCAACATGTCACTCAATTCAACAGGTTGTTTTCTTTTAAGAGAGGTATTTTAATGAACAGGACGAGTATACCTTTTCTTGGCGTCCTTTGGCTTATGCTTCCTAGATTATGAACTTGCATGACAAGAAGAACTTGAATCAGTTTCTTCTTAAAAAATTTCATCTCTCTTTGGAGATACCTTCAAGTCTCTCTTATATTTGGAGAACCAAGCAAGTACTAGTTCTAGATGCAAATTCCAACATCTTGCCTTCTCATGTCCTCTTTTTTGACAGACGGTACATGATACACAATAGCCGTCATCAGAAGACCATTCTTTTAGTGCAAAATAACCCAAGCCTTCATACTTAAGTCTCTATTTTACCTCTATTGGGTTCTTGATGCCTTGTTGATTCACACCAAGACCTAAGCCTTCCTTGTAACCCATATTTTACAAGAGCTTGGACCCAATGCCTTTGTTGTGTCTTTTAAAGGCTGCAAAAGAATTTAAATTAACAGATGCATGTAAATAAGGAGCATATGCATGCTCACCATTTGTCTCATCTCTTGATTGATACACAAATATGGTTTCATACTCCTTTCTGATTTTGAAGGTGTCCTCTTGGACTCTTTTGTTCTCTTCTTTCATCTCCTTAACATGAGGTGCTGATTGAACCTCATCCTCCACATCATGTGGAAAAAAGGCACAAACATGTCCATATTCCATCTTGGAAGGACTTTCTACATTAACATTAATTTTGTGGAGAAGATGGTGGTTTATCACCATTATTTTTACCTTCTTCCTTTGTTGGATAACCTTCTCCTGTTGAAGATCTAGAGCCTTCACCTTGCAGTTGTGAGTTCCTCTCTTCATAGAGGAACTTCACCATCTTTGACATGTCCCAAAAATCCTTTTTGAAGATTTCATCTTTTGTCAGGCTTGTAGGCTCTTCTACTTGAGACATGCTTACTGAAGCCTCATGAATCTTTGGCAGTGAAACTTGAGGTGGAGCTTGTGGCAACTCTAGCCTCCTTCTCCTTGTTCCAACTTGCGAATCTGCACCAACAATTTTTCCTTCTCCTTTCTAGAGCTTTAACTTTGTAAGCATTTTTACCCTACAAATAGTAAAACCCTCTTTGCGCAAGCAACACAAGCTAACAATAAACTTGTAGCTATAATACCAAACTAATATAAATGGAGGAGTATTAGTAAATGCTATGCTAAGTACCTCTTCAGAATATAAACTTGCTTGCTTCTTATGTGCATAGATTTGAACTGAACCACATGTTAATTCAATGGTTTCTTTCAAGTGTCTTTCAACAGTGTAATTCCATGAACAAATTGTGAAGCATGAAATCATCAAACACTTGAAAATAAATATACATTAAACAACAAGAAAAAAACCATTGATGAAGGAGTTCATCCCTCCCAGGATACATCTCTGAACCTATCAACATGACTAGGACACTCTTGTATTCGTTGTCAAAAGTACATATCAGTTTGCTGCCAATAACATGTGGCTATTACCCCTTCAAGGTAATGTTCTCCTGCAAAGAACTCTCACAGTATCAACAACACAACATATCTCCTACATATATGACATAATTTCATCGGTGAGAGCTAGAAGCCCCTCACATACACTCGTCAATTCCACACTAAAGAATAAAATAAACAACTTCATGAATAAAGAAGTAAAACTAGATTTGAACCATGCTAGTCATAGCTGCTGCAAAAATATTTTTGGAGGTGGGAAAACCTCTACAAGGTCTCCTCCATGCTCAAAAGCTTCCAAAATTGCTTCAAACATCTAATTGATCCATACACCTTACTTGTCAAACCTGAAATTTGACCCTAAAGATGTGCTCAAATCAGTAAACAAATGTTACCAATGGATTCAAAATATCCAAAAACCCCTGAGTAGCCTCTTATGGCTCTTCAATTGGCCTTCAGGTGAAGCAGATATGGCCTCCTCTTCTGGTGGCCCTCTACATCTTTAATATTCAAGCTGGAAAAATCCCTTCTAGAAGTGCTCCTCTGCCTCTGAAACCTACACCAATGAGTTAGGAATGCTTGAAAATGGCTTCCTAGCCTCTTCCTGTGCTTCATTTGGTCGAAACATGCCCAAGTTATGACTTCTTCCAGTTTCACCTAAGAAACCTCTGCTATATTTGGTAAACTGGAGTTAACTGGGGTTAAGCTAGCACTTCCGCCAGATTTGGCAGACCGCCAGGTTAATCCGTCATTGAGACTAAGTGTTGTTTAAGCACTAATTAAGTGCTACTTAGCACTAATTCCATGCTTAAGGATAAACCTTGATTAAATGGGGATTAGCACTTAATTAACATGGGTTAGTTCTTAACTTAAGCACGTTTAAATTTTTAAACTCCGCCATTAGCCTATGGCCCCGCCGATGGTCATAGAATATGGTATTATGGACTAGGGGCTGGCCCCTTTTTTCTTTCGCTCATTGAAATTTTAAACTTCAAATAGAAGTCTTGACCATATAATGTTAAGACTCGAATAGTGGTGTGTTGGTAAAACTTGCGCATAGTGTGGGGGAGGTCGCGGGGTCGACCCTGGCCTCCCCTTGACCTCTGATCTATAAAATTTGCACCATAATCCAACCATGTCCGGGGGGGCATGTGGCAGCCCCTGGCTGCACCACATGTCCTTACACTATTGGCCTGATTTCAAACCAACCACACTTTGTCACATAACCACACTTTCAAACTAATCATCGGTGGACAAGTGGCATCTTGCCATTCGATGGAGGAAACTGACCAAAAATTGACCAAAATTGACCCCGCACAGTCAGATGCCACATCAGTAGTACATACTGATGATTGGGCCCCTGTCTGTCCTTTATTTTTTTTAATTTGCATGTCTGGAAAAACAAACATTACATGTTTCTAGGAGCATATGGAGACCATTTTTCGTGAAACAAAGTGCGCCGGAATTAGGACGATGAGCACTACACGGTCATTCAAGTTTCGAGAGATTCAGAGAACTTTGATTTTTGAGCTAGAATTTGAGCTCTTGATCATGTACATAGCAACATATATCCAACATGTACATAGCACCGTCTATACCTAGCACTGCATATGCAATATACACACAAGACCATATATACAACATGCATACAACATCATAGGTATACAATACTACATATGTAACATGTACACATCACCACATGTACAATCACTGAATTTACAACTTGCGTAACATATACAAAATAGTAATACTGCACATCGATAGACCACATAATGACCCCACAAGAAACCTTTCTTCTAGTGTCTTTCCACTATCCATGATTATCCTAGCATGTCATAGATCACACTCCTTTCACTTTGTTGATGTACCACTCAACGTTACATGTCCATAGCATAAACATAGGCATAGTACAAGTGTATAATATAAATTCATATCCACATGATATTGACCTCCTCGATCTTTCAAGACTACTCTTCCCACTTGATTCCTTATAAGACTAAGAACCTCTTCATGCCATTCACTTGCATAAGTAATCATTCTTCCACATGAATGGTCCTTGAAAACCCTTTTATACATTGACATAGATACATACATATGTACATATATAATCATTAGTATAAAAAAATCATCATCCTTTTAGGCAATGACATACATACACACATATATACATATAAACATTTAGCATCAAACAACCATGTTCCATGACGACCCTGTTAGACACGACATACACACATACATACATACATGTATACATATATAAACATCGACATAATCATTATCATAACACAATATCTAGATATCATAAATTCTAGGTTAAGAGAACTTCCTTTATTTGTGCACAACATGCACAACATCGAGAACGACAGTTCCCAACTTAGCCAAGGAATATGATGCCTCAAATCCATTTACTTTACCTTTCTGGTTACCTTTCTCATGTTTGTACTTCCACCGTCTAGTTACCACAATGGACCCAACCAATCCAACCGATTGTCATATTTTTTACCTTTCGTTGCCCTTATACATGCAGCGGGCTTCATCCAAGTCTTTCATGACCTATTTGGTACCACAAAGCTCTCCTTGAGACCTATTAACTCCCTCTTTCCCAACCAATTACCAAGGCTCTAAAACATAAAACGAAAGAAAAAAAAAAAAAAAACAAGAAGAAGACCATGAGAAACCAAAAGCAATACGACACCACAACAAAGTGGCAAGGCCTTGCACCGGACATAACCAAAACTGCAAATCAAGCGCAAAAAATTCACAAAGGACTAAAAGAACAAAACTAGAAACAAACACCATGACTCAATCCCCATGGGTTCATAGTGCTTCTAAGGAAAGCTCAACCCGATCCTTCTTCAATATTTCATGGCAGTCCCTTTTGCCATGCAATCCCCTGCATCATATTACCATAATCACATAATTTTCAGTACACAAATAACCATAACAACATGCTAGTTACCTTACCTTGTTGTGACAAGAACGCTGACCTGTAACTGAACACACATGTCAGCCATATGTACCAAACATCAATGCAACATATCTATCAATTTGAAATCAACTTTTACCAAGACTAACAACCATGTCATAATCAACTAATATTCAATATCATAATACTACAACTATTAGCTACTTGCACTCAAGTACATATTGGCTATCTCAAAACATGATCATTTCTTCATGCAATAGTATAGGCACATACTCATATCATGCAAGTAATCAAACGTTCAGACAATAGATAAATGACATAATAGACACCAAACACTCAAACACTGAATAAATGGCATAATAAAACATTCAAAGACCAAGTAGAAGACATAATAAAACTCATACCTTGATGTATCTCAAGGGAGGTTATCTTGTCTGCACAATCAATTTAGGTTACCATGATATAACTTCACAACACATCTACTCAAACCTAAATAAGGTCATGATATCCATAATAGTAACTAGCTAACATGTTCACATCATAAGCTTATAAAAAAATTTCGTTTATGCATAATCAGTCTAGATTAGTATGGCATAATATCACAATAAGTCGACTCATACCTTAAATCCATAACCCTAACCAACTGAATAGGCCAGTCCAAATTAGCATAATATATATAACATCAATATCTTAATGCAATAGCCGTAATCATTAACTAACATATAAAAATAACAAGTTAAACTATAACATACTCATCAAAAACATATAACATATAACATAATCATCAAGTTATCTAGCATAAAAAACAATAGAAATGCATACAACTACCAGTTACTATCATTCATGACTACACTAATAAACTAGATCTATCATGTATGTAACCATAAAAGCAATAGAATGAAAGGCATACACATAACCATAATAATAATAGAATGAAAAAATATAAGTAACCCTAATTCTTACAACAACCATGAATCACATACCCACATGCCAAGCATACAAACTTGTATGATGATATGCTCTTGCTCCAAAGTCCGTTGTTGAAATTTCACTTTAATGATCTCATCTCCTGCTCTATATTAGCCAACACATTAGCATCATAACATACCAATATCATCATGATTACCTAATTGCATACAATGACCTTATGCACAACAACCTCAATCAAACAAATGAAAAATTGACCATATGCACCCACTTGACATGTATAACCAATCATGAACGACCAATGCATGTTCAACATATGACATCACACAAGAAATCATACATGGACATCACATCAGTAGGACCAATATGTGACCTTGCATAAACAAGCAATGCATGTACAATATGTAACAATATGTAAGCAAGTGTGCACAAACAATACACAAGCATGAACAACACATAACCATTCATACACTCATGACAACGTATTGAAAAAAAAATCATCAACACTTCCATGGTGACAGCACTGCCACCATGGCCAACATAACACGGATGCAACAAGCACACATAGACCACAGGAATGCTAAACACATATGCAACCAACAAAAGTGCATGATCAACACACCTCCTATCCAGTCCAAGGGTTGAACCATGCTCTGATATCACTCTACGATATTAGATATCGACAAAAGAGAACAAGAACTAGACATCACCCAAAGAGAAAGAAAACCAAAAACTGCCCAAGGAGATCGCAACCACGCTCTGATACCACTTTGTGGTATCAGATATCACACAAAGAGAACAAAAACTAGACACCACATAAGGAGAACGGAAACCAAACACCGCCCAAGGAGAGCAAAACCATGCTATGATACCACTCTGTAACACCCTCTTCCCACATCTACCCAAGTAACCAACCAACCAGGGTAAACATGTGACGAGAGGCTACTATAATGAGATTCAACCTCCTAGGTGACCTTAAGGAAGTGGAACTGGTGGATCTCAACATACATACCTTGTACAAAAACAACAACACCCCCAGGAGGTAACCCAACCTTTCAGGCCTCCTACCCCTGGGTCATACTGACATTTTGACCTCTTTGAGCCATAGCCACAGACACACACTTGCATGCATGCGTCCAGGAGGCTATAGCCGTAGGCATAACACTACATGCCAGTGGCTAGGGCCCAAATACTCAATTTTGTGCCAGCGTCCCTGAGATTTGAGCCATCTTTTCAAGCCAAAAACCCAATTCTCTGCCCAGAAATTTATGAAAAGTTCAGAGATGATAAATAAAAATAGGACAATGATACGAAAAAAATCACATCAATAAGAGCTCATCTGGACCTCTCTTAGCCATGACATGCATTTTTTTAAACATGTCACAAACATTAAAGCTACAACTATAAATATCAAAACAAATCAAAGGGGTCTCATACTTATCTGAGAATCGCTAAGAATCATTGCTCCCCTACATCATTAGCTGCCATACAATATAGTTGACCATAGACACATTATGCATTCATTTATGAGTAAAAATGTTAGGTCCCTATATTACTAGTGTAGTCCCTTATTGTTGTTATTGTAGCACCATTATTGTTATTTTTGTACCCATGTAACCCCCATATTGTTGTTGTTGTTTTTTTTTTTTTTTTCTAAATAAGTTTAATCTATTAGTATACAAAAAGGTTACACGGAGGCCAGGGCCTCAGAAGTTCTGGCCCATGGTATGGGCACTCTAATACAGCAGACATGTTCAACATTTATCAGGCAAATCAACAAGAGAGTGCCACCCTCATAGGGGAAACCGGTCATGAAGCTCCGACAGTTTATCAACACACAATAACTAAGAGAAATTATGCATACAAAATTGTTCCCAGTAAAAAAACACAGCCGCCCGCAAAGGGGAAACCAGCGACTTGACAAACTGTAAATCTAAAAGTGACCAAGCTGTGGCAGCGAGCAAGTAACAGTGACTAACTTGGGCTATCGTCCAATATCCAAAATTGTGCAAAAATAGAGATTAGCCATTAAGTACCTTGAGAGGAGGGGGGAGATTCGACCACGCGACAGGCATAGGCGTAAAGGTCGTCCTCATCCTGCTTATCATCTTTAGCACTAGAGCAGCCTCGCTTGGTGTCGTCCTTATCCTGCTTATCATCTTTAGCACTGGAGCAGCCTCGCTTGGTGTCACCTGAACCAGCATCAACTCTAAGATCCTGCGAAGTGCTACACTCGACCGCTTTTCTTTTCTAACCGCCTCTGGAGCAAGAGCTAGGCCTTTTAGCATCCTTATGCGCCAGATCAGTTCTCGGAAGCTCGGTACTCATTTTAGGGGGCTCCTCTTTAAAATCAATGGTAATGGTGGCTGTTATAGTCAGCATGTTGAGCAAACAAGGGAAACGGAACTGGGCGGTATGCTATTGACTGGGGATAAGACTAGAAATGCATCTTGCAGGCTGAGAAATCCCATGACCAACACTGATGCCACGACCACTTCTGGTCTCAAGGTAATGTCCCAATGAGTTTTCCATGGAAGGAGACGAGGAGCTCGAAGAGGTGGAGGGAGGGTGGCGGGGTGGACAACCACGGCTCGAGCCGCGATGACACCGCATCCTCTAACACAAATGAGGCATTGGACACAATTGAGAATGAATGAGCAGGACAAAGCAAGATTCAAAGGGCGGGGAATGAACGGGCAGACCAGTGCAAAGCTCAGAAGGCAGATAATGGGCAAACAGACCAAGGAAAGAGTTAGAGTGAAACCAGATTCCCTGAGAACAATGGGAGCTCTGCGTTACATGAAAACACGGGATGAAGTCAATGCAACAAAAAATTGAACATCTGTGCCCAGTGCTGGTTCTGGAGCTGTGCTCTGAGACAGCCGAGGAGCAGAAAGAGCGCAGAGGCAACAAAGCAGGCGTGAAGCTTCCGGAGGAAGCCATATTGCTGATGAATGGGTGTGAGCATGGGCGACTGTGCTGCATAAATGCAGTGGGACAGTTGGCAGTCTCGTCGTAAATGCAATTAATGAGGACGGGGACAAGAGTAAGGGTGGCGGTGGTAGAATCCCACGCGCATGCCCAATTCCTCTACCACATATCATTCCCTTTGATTACCTGCATCCGGGGACCCCCATATTGTTGTTATTGTGCCCTTACATGATTATTGTTAGGTTGACTAGGATTATATTGTGACCCCATGGAATCCTATATATAGAAAGGTGGTTTTTTCATTTGTATCATCCAAGAATTGTTCATTTATGTAATGTAAAGAAGTTTTCCCCCTCAAAGTGGCTTATTTCTAAGGCATTGATCTCTCTTATATTCTATTTTTGGAGGTGGTTTCATAACATTTGGAATCAAAGCTTTGGATTCTAGGGTTTCGCTGCTCCAAATAGGTCATCGTGGAATTTTCACTATAACGCTTTTTCTACAAAGGTCAAGAAGCTAAAATTTTCAGCACGCGAAGCCGAAATCCTAAGGAACGTCGTGTAAAAATTTTAGATCTTGTTTCACAATATTTTCTGAGATATGATCTGTGGAAGTTAGGGGTTGTGTAGGCTCCCGAATTTCATCTAAACAAGATGGCCTTGGGGAAAAGCATCATAACTCTCTCTCTGAGCATCGGATTGTAATTCTGTAAAAAGTGGCTGAAATCACATAGACTGTAGTATCCTGTGTATCAAATTCATAGCCGAAGGAGGAAACAGTGACACGTGGCATGCCATACAAGTTCGCTCTACTGAACCAGTCCATAATTAGGTCATTGTGGGATATTAGGCATAACTTTTCCTTGAGGCATCCAAATCAGGTCATACTTGTGGCATTCGAAAGATGATTGAGAGGGATACTACAGGACCAAATTTAGAATATTTAAGATCCAAAATCACAGAGATAATTCAGTTTCAATATAGAGCTCCTCAAAAGCAAGAAAAAAGTGTGGATTTTGTTTCAAATTGCATAAGTCTTGTTTGAAAAATTGGTTTGAAGTGATTCCAAGGGCATATTGAAGCATAGATATCACTATTGGGTTCTAAAATGCCCCCTAAAAAGAAATAAACACCCATTAAGCCCTCAGAATACTCTACTATGACTCATGAAGATGAAGAAGTGCAACATAATATATCAAAATTACAAGAGCAAGTGCACCAAATTTCGCTCTCGCAAAGAGAAACAAAGAATGAAATGGAAGTTTTGAAGAAAGACATGGAAGCTAAGATGGATGGCTTGAAGAAATGCATGGAAGCTAATATGGATGGTTTGAATAATGGCATGGAAGACATGGAAGCTAATATTGATGGTATAGAAGAAAAAATGAAAGAAAACATGGAAGACATGAAGAATGATCTAAAATCAGACATGGAAGGTTTGACAAAGTTGATACAAGAAATGTTTAGTAATGGCGAAAAGATAGTAGAGGAACTCACGATGAGAAAAAAATAAATGTTAATCGTGATTTCATAAACTCTAATGTTGGATTGAAGACCCACCATATTCCAAAGATCGACATGAGGAAGTTTGATGGCAAGGATCCTGTAACATGGATACTACAGATGGAGCAATATTTTGATCTCAATAATGTGCAAAAAACACAATAGGTACGCATTTCAACTTTACATTTAGAACAAAATACATTTGTATGGTATCGATGGCTTTGCTCCCGTAAAAAAATTGTCACTTGGTCAATTTTTACGGAGGAAATGATAGCACATTATGAGGATACAAAGAGAAACACCTTCTTTAGCCAATTGATAAATCTAAAACAAAGGGGTTAAGTGGTGGAGCACATTGAGGACTTCCAAAAATTGAATATAAGGGTAAATGATATTTCAGAGGAACACATGATTGATGTCTTCATAGGGACTTTAAAGGATAACATCCAACATGAGGTTCGTGTTTGGGAACCTAATTCATTGGAGAAGGCAGTCAGGTTGGCAAGAAAAATTGAATGTAAAATTATGGCGACAAGGAAGCCTACCACTCACATCTATAAATATAGAAGTGTTGCTACTCCTAGACTTCCACATCCTACAAGGTTACACCACAAAAATTTAAAATAAAAAAGAGCAAAAGGGATTTGCTACAGTTGTGATAGCAAATACACTAAAGGTCATAATTGTGCCAAGAAGAAATTATTTTACATAGATTGTGAAGAAGAGGAAGAAAATGAACAAGAAACTTAAAAATAAGAGGATATACACCAGGAACCAACCCTATAGAAAGAAGAAATGAGTCCGACCATATCGTGTAATGAATTGGCAGGAATTACCACTCCTAAAACTCTCAAGGTAGAAGTACATATCAATAAGAAAAATTTAATAGTGTTGATTGATTGAGGTAGTACCCATAATTTTATTCATTGTAAGGTAGCCAAGGAATTGAATTTCTTCCTATACCTAGCACCAAAATGTCAAGTGATGGTTGCAAAAGGAGGAACTATAAATTGCTCCAGAAAATGCCATAATATCAAGCTAACCATGAGGGAATATGTATTGAATATTCCAATGCTTTCCATTCCAATGGGAGGTGTTGATGTTGTACTAGGAGTACTATGGTTAAAATATTTGGGGATGGTAGCTTTTAATTTTCAAGAACTTTTCTTGAATTTATTTTCGAAAGGAAAGGAATTTGAATTACGGGGTATCACAGGGAAGCCGAGAAAGATAATAAGCTCTAATGTCATGACAAAGCTTCTGAAGAAAGAACAACGAGGTGTAATTGCACAATTATGCTCACTAGAAGTTCCAACATCAAAATCATTTCCTTCTCTATATCTCCAAAAAGTCTTGGACAATCATTCCAAGGTGTTTGAAATTCCCAAAGGACTCCCACTTATTCGTGACCACGATCATGATATTCATTTGATTCCAGGAAGTGTTCCTGCAAAAAACAGGCCTTACATATATCCTTATGTCCAAAAGAGCGAAATTGAACGTATGATTGCAAAAATGTTAGAGGCTGTTATAATTCAACCTAGTCAAAGTTCTTTCTCTGCTCCAGTAATATTGGTGCACAACAAGGATGGATCATGGCGCATGTGTCTGGATTATAGGGAGCTCAATATTATCACTATTAAAGATAAACTTCTCATTCCTGTGATTGATGAATTATTGGATGAATTACATGGAACAAGTTATTTTACCAAGTTGGATCTTCGTTCAGGATATCATTAAATTAGAATGAAGACTGAAGATATTCCGAAAACAACATTTCAAACTCATGAGGGTCATTATGAATTTTTGGTCATGCCTTTTGGCCTTACCAATGCACCTTCTACATTTCAAGGGTTGAGGAATTCCATTTTCAAACCCTTCCTTAGAAAATTTGTGTTAGTATTTCTTGATGATATACTAATCTGCAACAGGTATTGGAAGGATCATGTTCAACATGTTGGCAGGGTGCTCAAACAATTGGAAGAGAAACAATTATATGCAAAAACATCTAAATGTTTCTTTGGAGTACAAGAGGTGGAATATCTGGGTCATATTGTATGTCACGAGGGTGTTAAGGTAGTCCCTAACAAAATTTAAGTCATTAAGGAATGGAAAGTCCCCACAACCATAAAGCAGTTGCAAGGATTTCTCAGGTTAACATATTATTATCACAAGTTTGTTAATAATTGTGGGAGAATAGCAGCACCTATAACAACATTATTGAAGAAAGATGCATTTTCATGGACTCCTGAAGCAACTAAGGCCTTTGAGCATCGTAAAGAGACAATGTGCCTAGCACCGGTCTTAGCTACGCCAGACTTCACAAAAAACTTTATTGTGGAATGTGATGCCTCAAGGAATATAATTGGTGCGGTTTTAATGCAAGAAGGAAGACCTGTTGCTTTTGAAAGTCATCCAATCAAAGGAAAGTATTTATAGAAAGTTATTTATGAGAAGGAAATGTTGGAAATACTACATGCACTAAAGAAATGGCGACCTTACCTAATGGGAAGACACTTCAAGGTAAAAACTGATTATTATAGTCTTAAATACTTTTTGGAACAAATACTATCTTCAGAAGAGCAACCAATATGGGTCACAAAGATATTGGGTTATGACTTTGAATTCATATACAAAAAAGGGAAGCTAAATGTTGTTGCAGATGCACTCTCAAGAAAGGATGAAGAGGTGGAAGCATTGATATGTGCCATTTCTATTATCCAACCAGATTAGATAACCGGAGCAAGGTATGAATGGAAGAAGTGTGGACACTCATTTAAAAGTTGCAGCAAGATCATAGTACATCTGATACATTTAGTTGGAAAAATGAGTCGTTATGGTACAAATATCGCTTAAATATTTGTAAGAATTCCCAAATAAAACAAAATATTCTTTTGGAATTGCACACATCTCCCTTAGGAGGACACTTAGGATTTTTAAAAACTTACCATAGGGTGAAGAAAGATTTTTTTTTGGATGGCCTTAAATCTGATATTCAAAAGTTTGTGGTAGAATGTTTAGTTTGCTAGCAAAATAAAGTTAAGACAATTAAGACCCCGAGTCTTCTACAACCCTTATCCATTCCAAGTCAACGTTGGGAGGAGATTTCAATGGATTTTATCACAATTTTACCTAAGTCCGAAGGAAAGAGTGTCATCATGGTGGTAGTTGATAGACCTACCAAGTATGCACACTTTTGTGCATTATCTCATCCATTTAAAGAAAGTACAGTTGCTACTGCATTTATGGAAACAATTGAAAAGCTACATGGAAACCCAAAGATTATCGTAAGCGAAAGAGATCCCATTTTTACTGGAAATTTTTGGACGGAATTATTTTCTTGTTTTCATACTCAACTAGCTCATAGATCATCTTATCATCCTCAACCCGACAGGAAAACTAAGATAGTGAAAAAATGTTTGGAAGGATATATTCGTTGTTTTGTATTTGATAAAAAAGTAGAATGGGTCAGGTGGTTACCTTTGGCTGAATGGTGGAATAACACTTCCTTCCATACTGCAGCAAAAATGACCCCATTTGTGGCACATTATGGGTATCATCCATCATCCATCGCATCATCTTTAAGAGAAAATTCTAAGGTTCAAGCAGTGGAAGATCACATCGAGCATAAACAACAAGTTCTCCAACTCTTAAAGGATAACCTAAATTTGGCACAAAATCGAATGCAACAACAGGCAGATCAACATCGCAGCGAGAGAAGTTTTGATGTAGGAGACTGGGTATTTTTATGGCTACATCCATACAAAAAAATGTCCCTCAAGCAAGCTAAGAAGGATAATAAATTATTTCCAAAGTAGTATGGTCCTTACAAGGTGTTGCAAAATATTGGTACTATGGCATACAAATTGGAGCTTCCTGCTTCTTCTTGAGTGCATCCAGTTTTTCATGTTTCGTGCTTAAAGAAGGTTATAGGTGACAAACTTCCAGTTCAAACAATATTTCCAAAACTTGATGAGGAAGGAAAAATCATATTGGAAGCTGAAGCAGTCACAAAAACAAGAACTCGTCAGCTACGAAATCGATCAATTTCAGAGTATCTCATCAAGTGGAAGAACTTACCTACTGAAGATTCAACATGGGAGGATGAGAATTTTATACAGAAGCATCCAACGCTACTCAAGCGCTGAGGACAACACTTTTTTTAAGGGGAGGGGCATGTTAGGTCCCTATATTACTAGTGTAGTCCCTTATTGTTATTAGTGTAGCACCATTATTGTAATTGTTGTACCCCTGTAACCCCTTATTGTTGTTATTGTGTTGTTAAATTATTGTTAGGTCGGCTAGGATTATATTGTAATCCCATGGACTCCTATATATAGCAAGGAGGTTTTTTCATTTGTATCATCCAAAAATTGTTCATTTATGTAATGTAAAGGAGGTTTCCCCCTCGAAGTGGCTTATTTATAAGGCGTTGATCTCTCTTTTATTTTATTTTTGGAGCTGGTTTCATAACAAAAAACATGGAGAGAGCCATATATCATCACTGTCAACATAAATGCTTATAACCAACATAATAACAACATAAATACAATGGATACACCAAAAATAGAATCCATATAATAACCAGTACATTTATACATCAAATACCAAAGGAATGAACTTCTCATCAATGAATGTAAAAACCAATCGGAGATGGGACTTCCACATTCCACCCGACCATAGATTGGATAAGCCAAATCTCTCTTCAGCCAATCAACCTCATTCCATATTCCAAGTATGAATGTGGGACTCATAACCAACCAAAAATAACCAAACAAGCATGAATTCTATCGGGTTTCTCCACCTACACCATGAGAATTTGAGTGCCTCTTAGTATATCAGGCTTTACCGTAATCCACAGTGAGATATAGAGATCCTTAGGACCTACACCAAGACCCACCCTCTAGGATTTACCGTACATCCCATCCAAGGACTATTAGGCCCAACAGAGAGAAATCCACCTCTTGGCTTTATTGTATATCTTGTCATTCACCAAAAAGGATTCCTAGGCCCACTGAGGCACACAATATGGCTTTACCACAACCCACAATCTGGTTTAGGGGTTACTACGCCAGTGGATTTACCATGATCCACATTCCGATTGAGGGAAAACTAGTCCATGTGTTTTCAATTTTGGAGATCCATCCCACTCAGCTTCGAATCCATTCGATAATCCAGCTCAACTGAAGTATGAGAAACCCATCTCATCAATGCTATAGAGAAATGGCAAGGCTAGGATGAAAAACATTGTCACACCTGGAAAAACCCATGCCACGACAGAAAATGAACCACATGCAATACCATGCATGCCAGATCTAGTAGGGAAAACACACATGCAAATTGATAGCTGCCAAGAATTCTATTGTAACTTCTTGATTCCTGATCCTCCTTTCTTGCTTTCTTGCCTTTCTTCGTCCAATGCCAAAATGTTCCAAGAAACTCTAAGTATCCAAGAGTATGAGAGGCAGAGAGAGCCATAAGTGTGAGAAAAATATTTCCAACTGATCCTCAGAAGCCTTTTTATTAATGAGGCCTCTATTTTCTTCATTTTCCATTATTATCCTTCATTTTCCTCCTCACATGCAACCTGTGACCTTTCACCTCCCTTTTCTCCTAATTTCCATTATTTTCATAAATAAATGTGCCAAATATGCCATTTTCCTTTCCAAATCCTTTGCCTTTTCCAATTTCCTTTGTCCATAATAACCGAAATGAAGACCCACTAGGATGTTTTTCCCAACATTTAGTTTGGAATAAATTTCCCATCAACTGTGGTTATTATTTTAACTTTATTACATGAAATTTTCACTAGGGTGGTTACACAGTGTGTTGTTTGGCTTGCTATTCACAATATCATGGTTATTCGAGACTCTAAATCGGTCATCGAGTGGGTTTGGGGGTGGAACTTCCTTGAGGTTCCTTATTTACACCATTAGATGGAAAATATCATGTCTATGTTGCCCTCCTTCCTCGATATTTCCTTCCAACATGTTTATTAGGAGAAAAAATTGGAGGTTGATGCCCTACCAAGTGTGGGGTTTCTCTCCATTCGGGGATGATATTTTTTGAACTACTCCTCAAGGGTGTTATATGTGATTTGGTCTCCTTTGAGTCCTAGCCCGGGTTGGCTTTCATTTTGTTCCGTTTTATTTTTTCTCATGCTTTAGATGTGGATATTTTTGTATTTCAGGAAGTGGTTTTTTTGGGGGATTTTTCTAGTGCAGGCATGAGATCCTTTTGTTTTGTAGTTTTAGATATTCCATGGTTGGCTCCTCTGACCCTCTCTAATTTATAATGGTATATGATGTTATTCAGAAGGATTCCTTTTGTTCTCTTTTTGGTGTTGGGCATTTTTTTTCCATGTATTTCCTGAGAAGTATGTTAGTCAGTTTATGCACTCTACCTCAGAATTATGTAAAATCCTCTTTATATTAATGAAGGACATATGTTTTTTCTGTTGGAAAAAAAGGACCAAAGCATTTGGTCATCCAATGCCAATTGTAATCTAATAAAAAGGAAATTTGAACCATTATAAAAATGAAAAAATCTTAGCTGTGAAATTGCTCATGTGAGATTCTAGTCCAATAGCAAAATGCTTGTGCAAATCAGTATAACTTTTGAAATTATTTGAATCAAAATCCAACCACTCCGGCTCTAAGTAAGATAGTTCACTAGTAGTTAGTAACTACTAAGGTGTGTTCGGTTATTGTAATCTAGACGATGGGAAAATGGAAATTTGGTTAAATTTAATTGTTATTTAGTATTAAAATTATTATTAGTCGATTCATTATTTAATTAATTAAATTTATATTATTTAAAATAATTAGTTAATTATGTTGATGGATATGTTTATTTTGGAATAACAATTTTAGTATTTTTGTTTTTTCCAATTAAAAATTATTGTGTGAATGGGTAATATTTAAGAAAGTTAGTATATTCGTTGTGTCTTTCCATATATCAAAGAAAATTATAACCCTATTTTTTATAGTTAATCAAATTTTATTTTATAATTTTTTTTCTATTATTTTAACAATAACATATATGTGCTTCATAATTATTATTATAAAGAAATTAGTACTAGCTCAACCATATAAATTAAATGGCTAGCAAACACCTATAAACATCAATTAATGATATGTATCAAAACACCTATTCATGATACATTTAACATTGTCAAGAGTAAAAAAATCATAAAATTTAACTAAATTATAACTTATTTTAGTTATTTTTTTGGAAAAAATAGTTATTTTCAGTACTAAAAATGGAAATTACATTCTACAGATGCATTATTGTGCATTTAAATAACCCTACAGATCTCCCCAAAAAAATAAAAAACAATAACTTTTTTCTATTCACCTATGTATGCATAAAGGATCTGCAAGATCCCCTCATAGAGCAGGAAAAACAAAAATCAGGCCTATTACAACAACCCTGTCTAGTTTTTGTAAAATTGTTATAATCATTACATATATATGTCAATATACATTGTCCATCATAAAGTCTATACATGGAAAAAAAATAAAAAATGAAAGTGTGAGTTTTGATCATGACTGCTCATGCAACAAACCCTCTTTAAAGGGCTTGTGATAGTGCTCAGAAGATGAGTCCCCTATCCATTATGTGATCTTCCAAATACCCATAGCTTGCGGATTTCCTTCTTTAGAAAGGGTGTCATTCACTGCACTTTTCTCCCTGTAGATATGACGAAATGAAATTCTATCAAATTTGTGTTTAAGATGAGAATTTTCTTCTAAGGTAGGAACCAGTGTGTGAAAGTGACATCTATGAACATTGTTGAACCAATTAACGATGATCATGGAATCACCAAAGAATATTTTTCTCAATTGCAAATAGAAGAAGGAGCTCAAGGCTAAAAATCTCAGCATAGTTATTCGATCCTCTGCCAAATCCACTTTGTAAGTTGAAGTAATGGTTATCTTGAACATAAAGAACAATCCCTCCCTCCTCCCCCTCTCCCCCTCCCCACAATCACCCTCTTGAGAGGAGGCCCCATCAAAGTAAGGTCATGGGATGGTTCGGTCAAATTATTTTATTATTTTCATTATAAAAAGAATTATTATATAAGTTAAACATATATACATTTCAAAAAAAAATGTAAGAAGAATCTTAACAATGAAGATTTATCCTCACTTTACCATGTGACTTTTGCTAAGGATATTTTGGAATATTCCATGGAGGTTAAATGTCTACCATATGCCTAATTATTATTAATAATTAAATTAAATTTTGGAAGCCCTATTCCAAAATAAATATTTCTATTGATGTACGCTTAAAAAAGTAGAGTTAATATGGAAAAGAAATATTGCTATAAAACAAATAGAATAAAAAAAATTCACGAAGATGTAATTTAAATTAAAAAATACTGAACTTATTTAACTTATATGGATACACTAGTGATTATTAAAAACAATGTAAAATTTGAAACGGGAATGGAAACGAGTACTCACTTTTTTGAGGTAGCAAAAAATTAATGCGATTTTGAAAAGTGCTCATCCAAAATACACTTATTTTTAACATATTTTTGACACTTTAATTATCTTATGTATCAAGTGTAATTATTATTATTATTATTATTTTATGTTAGTGATTTTCATGCTGATTTTGACAAGTGTTGATGCTGCATCGACTCCTATTTTTAAAGGGCTTATTTTTGACACTTCAAATTTTCTAATGTATTAAATGTGGATATTTTTTTAAAATGTTGATGATTTCGTGTAGATTTTGAAAAACATAAACATTTATTTTTTTAAAGACAATTTTGACACTTTAAATGTTCTTATGTCCTAAGTATACAATTTTTTTTTTAAATGTTGATTATTTAACAAATTTTCAAGTGTCTTATCTCTTAGTGTTTTTCGTCCTAGGATATTAGTTTTTTAACAGTTTTTCAAACAAGGTTTTTTTTTTTCTTTGCAAATGCTAAAAATATGATGACTTTAAAATCTTAGCCTAAGATAGCTTGACATATTGAAACAAAAATTGAAAAGACAACCATCAAATTGACATAGTATAGACAAAATCAACCCATTGAAATGAAAACTTTAATATCAACCTTGAAATTAACACATTGTGTAGACGAACTCGATCTTTTTTAACGAAAACTTAAAAATAAACAATCGAATTCACACATAATGGGATCGGGTTGCTAGTCTATATAGACCCTATGGGAAAAGAAAATATATATATATATATATATATATATATATATATATATATATATATTATAAAAAAAAAAACACAAAAAATTTAAAAAATAATAACAATTAAATAAAAATATATATTAAAACATTAAAAAAAAAAAAACACGACCAAAAAATTTATTGAGAAAAATAAAAAGAAAAACACAAAAAATAAAAAATAAAATAATAAGAAGTAGATTAAAAAAAAAACAACAACAAATATAAATATATGGCAAAAGAAACACAAATATAAAAACATATATGACAATGAGGGTGAGTTCTTTGAACAGACGTGGTGTGGCCATGGGTTCCCCCTATCCCCTATGGTGGCTAAATTGTCCATGGAAGAATCTAGGGCTCTTTCATCCTCCCTTTTTCAACCTAGGCTTTGGAAAAAGGTTTGATGATGACACGTGTGTGGTTTGGCCTCATGGCAAGGAGAAATTGGACCTTTTCTTCCAGCATCTTAATGATC
Source organism: Pinus albicaulis (assembly GCA_034641835.2). Taxonomy (NCBI): domain Eukaryota; kingdom Viridiplantae; phylum Streptophyta; class Pinopsida; order Pinales; family Pinaceae; genus Pinus; species Pinus albicaulis. The sequence continues at coordinate 127,857,959 of CM076584.1, read as the reverse complement.
AATCTGACTTCATTAAGTTCACCATGGAATTCGAAGATGATGGTAGTCTGCCCTTTTTGGATGTCCTTATTTCTAGGAATGAAGATGGTTCTTTCTCTCATCGAGTATTTAGAAAGAAGACACACACAAAGTAGTATTTACATGTTAGTTCTCACCACTTCCCTACTCAGGAGCTTGGGGTTTTGAGTACCCTAGCCACCAGAGCCTTTAAAATCTCTGATGAACACCACTTTGAAGGTGAAAAATCTCATCTCCTTAAAGTTTTTAATAAGAAATTTTATAGCATGAATCAATGTATTAAAGCTTTTCAAAAATTTGAAAAAGGTCTTAGGGATAAGAAAGATCCTTGTGATCGGTTACCTAGAGTTCACCTTTCGTTTATTCAAGGTACTAGTGATAAAATCACTAGGATCCTAAAGAGACATAATGTTTCCTCAACCTTCAAGCCCTCCTGCATCATTCGAAATTCGCTTAGATTGGTTAAAGACCCAATTTTCCCTAAGGATGGTAAATGTGTTTACTTGATTCCGTGCTCATGTGGGACACCTTACATAGGTGACATTGGTCGAACAATTAATCAAACAATTCATGAACATGTCGCTGACCTTAAACATAGTAAATCACGCTCCTCTGCCCTAGCAGAGCATGCTGAGAAGACAAAACATCACATTTGCATTGAAAATGCTCAGGTTATTGCGAAGATTGACCATTTCCAGCATCGTAAGTTTCGGGAAGCCCTATAAATTGAAAAGAGGTCAGTTAACCTCAACAAGGGTGATGGGTGGAGTGTTAGAAAATGTTGGATTCTTACCATTCACTCTTAGTTGTTGTTTCTCTTCTCTTGTTCTCCCCCTTGTCTTTTCCTCTGCTTTGGCTCTTGGTTTCTTTCTCCCCCCCCTTTTTTTAAAGTAAAGTAATATTTCCTATTGAGTTGAATACTTAGGAATTGTTCTAATGATATTCATAACATATTAATATATAAATATATAAAATTCAAATATAAATATTAAACATTTAATTTATTCTTTAAAAAATAAATATTTTATTATTATTATTTTTTAAATAAATAAATAAATAAATAAATAAATATATATATATATATATATAATTTTATTAAAAATAAATAAATTATTATTATTTTTAGTAAAAATAAAAACAAATATATAAAATTCTAAATATAAATATTAAATATATATTTATTCTTTAAAAAAAATAGAAAATAATTAATTAATTAATTTGATTTTTATTTGAATCAAACTAGTCATAAATTTACAAACGGCTAGTTGGAGTTTTCCTTATCTATTTAAATGGGTCCCGTGATCAGATTTCTCATCTTGTCCTGATGATGAACCACACTGGCTAGTTCAAAATGCGTTGACTTAATTTACTTTGATATGATTTTTACCAAAATATTTTATTCACAAATTAAAATAACATTAAAATTAAATTAAAAACATTAGAACATTAAAAAAATTTATGATTAAAAAAATAAAAAATAAAAAATAAAAATAAAAAAAGTTCAAAAATAAATTAAAGTATTAATTAAAAATAAAACATAATAAAAAAAATTTAAAAAAATAAACATTAATTAAAAAAAAAAATTAAATCATTTGAGCCCAGCAGTCGAGTAGCCCTCGCCAGCAGGCCGACTTTCGGAGTCTAGCCTGCTGCCCATGATCGCTTGGTCGCTGGGTTACGTGCGGCTCCCACGGTTGCCCAGCCCAGCGGCCGAGCGACATTGGGCGACAGACCATACTCCGAGAGTCTGGCCTACCGCCCATGGCCTCTCAACCGCTGGGTTGGGCGGCCATGGCAGTTGCTCGTGCGGCTCCCATGGCTTCCCAACCTAGTCGTCGAGTAGCCCTCGGCAGTAGGTAGATTCCGAGAATCGGTCTGCCGCCCAGGGTCGCTCGACCGCTGGCCTGGGCAGCCGTGGGAGCCCCTCAGAATCGGCCAACCAGCCCAGGATCGCTCGACTGCTTGACCTGGCAGCGTTAATTTTAATTTTGTTTTAAATTTGTCCTTTACTAATATTTTTAAATTTATTTTTCAAATTTTATTTTATTTTAATTTAGTTTTCAAATTTTATTTTTATTATAGGTTGTTTTTATTTATATTGTTTTTATTATTATTTTTTATTTTTTAACTATGTTTGTTTTTTTTTTAATTATTTTTGTTGTGTTTTTAATTTATATTATAATGTTTTTAATTTTAGCTTATGTTTTCTCAATTTTTTTATTTTTGTTTTTTAATATGTTTTGTTTTTTCTACTATTTTAAATTTAATTTTTAACCTTTTTATAAGATTTTAAATTGTTTTTAGTTATTGTTATAATGTTTTTAATTATTTTTGTTTTAAATTTAATTTAATGGTTTAAAAAAATTAATAGCTTTTTTAATTATCTAAAATTGGTTGTATTTTTTTGTTTTTTCAAGCTTAATCTTTTTTTTTTTTTAAATTTAATTATGTTTGTTTTGAAATATTTTTTTTTGTATTTTTTATATTTGTTTAATTTTTGTTTTGTTTTTTTTGTTTTTTTTTTTAATTTGTTTTTTTGGTTTTTTTATTTTTTTTGGTTAGATTTGTTTTTTGTGGTTTATGTTTTTACATTTGTATTTTTTTTTTCCATGTTTTTTAATTTTAATTTTATGTTCTAATATATATTTTATCTACTTTTTATTATTTTTTAAAATTTTGTGTGTTTTTCTTTTTATTTTGCTCAATATTTTTTATTTGTTTTTATTTTGTCATGTTGTTTTTATGTTTTAATATATATATTTTTATTTAGTTATTATTATTTTTTAAACTTTTTTCTGTTTTTTTTATACATTTTTTTTCAATGTTTTGATTTTTTTCTTTTATATTTTTCATTTTTATATATTTATTTATTATATTGTTTTAATTTATTTTTTCCTATAGGGTCATTTGTGAATCCTCGACTAGCAACCCGGTCCCATTATGTGTCAATTTGATTATTGATTTTTAAGTTTTCGTTGTAAAAGATCGAGTCCACTCGTGCAATGTGTCAATTTCATGGTTGATATTAAAGTTTTTATTTCAATGGGTCGAGTTTGCCTACATTGTTGGACATTGGGTTCAATGCTCCCCGTGTGTTTCGCGACATGGACTAACTGCCTCTCATGGATCTAACTCTAGTGATTGTAGCAGAGACTAACGCCTACAGGTTTTAGTCTAACGCTCCCCATGTGTTTCGCGACATGGACTAACTGCCTCTCATGGATCCTAACTCTGGCGATTGTAGCGGAGACTAACACCCGCGGGTTTTGTTCTAACGACAATCGTGAGTTCCAACAGGTGTATCAATTTTATGGTTGTCTTTTAAATTTTTGTTGCAATGTGTCAAGTTGTCTTAGGATAATATTTTAAAGTCCTCATATTTTTAGCATTTAAAAAAAAAAACTACTCTTGGAATAATGACTCTTTCATTCAGGTATTAATTTTTAAAGTTTTTTTAGTCAAAAAAAAATCCATAATGTCATGGTTGAAAAATTGTCAAAATTTTAAGGTTTTCCAGCATTCTAGTTTTCCAACATCAACATTTTTTGTTTGTAGGTTGTTTTTCACGTTTTTTTGGAGTTTTTTGGCTAGAGTTCTCGTTTTGAGTTTATAGTTCCTGTTTCAAAGTTTACGTTGTTTAAAATAAAATAAAACTTCTGATGAAAACTTAACTAAATTGAGAGGGGGGTATATCAATTTAGTACATTCATGGACATAAATTTCTTTTCTTTTAACTGATTGACTAAACTATTAAATGAACAACTTAACGCATTATGAACATCAAATTTAATATGTGACCAACAAGTAATATGCAAACCAAAACATCACATCTACACATAAAAACAACGCATATGGACACAATATATAAGTGGAAACCCATAAAGGGAGAAAACCACAAATTTGTTATTGTTGTGATGCAAAGGCAAGCTCCTACTCCCTTATTACATCTGATTTTTTGTAGGCTCCAATATACAGGAGGTTGCTACCTCGATTATTTTGCAAGCTTCAACTTGCTAGGAAGCTCCAACTCCCAAAAATTTTCTGCAAGCTACAACCCATAAGAGGCTCCTACCTAAACAAGCTCCAACCTATTCTTTATCAAGAAGGAGACTACAATCCCCCGATACAAATAAGAAACAATGTGTTGATTTACCTAGTATATAACTTTGCACACCTCCATATCTGTCTCTGCCTCTTTTTCTCCTCAAATCTGCTTAGGATATGTTTTATATGTGCCTGGTAATTAATGGATAACAACTCAATCAACTCACACAAAATCTCTAACTCTTAAACCATCTCACCTTCCAACCTCACATATTTTTATAAACAAATTTTGATGGTTGTTGGTACTTCAAACATTAATATGAAGTGAATAGACATGTCTCTTTGAATTCCACTCATTCATTTCACACTTTCTGAAATTTTGAATATTAAAAATAAAAATAATGCTTCACAGAATATTATTTTTAGCCACAAGTAATGATTAAATCACAAGCATAACAACTATATCCTTTCTAACATAGATTAGAAATACATTCGAAACTATAACACCACAAAGCATAACTTTAATATTCTCTTTCCTTATTGTGGTCAAAATGGACAGAATCTACCCATGGTATTTTCCCATGGGATCAACCCATAATCATCTGCCTTCGTTTTTCGAGGGAAAATAATAAAATAAGGGTTCTAATGAGTCCTTCAAACCTATTTAAGGGGATAGGAGCTAGGCATTTGGATTATCAAAAATTTGTCTATTTTATTGTGTTTGGTTGAGGACTTGGCATGGCTAGTTCCACTTGATTCCCGGACAAAACCCCACGGAGATTTTGTTGGTGGATCCATCCAAGGTTCGTGTTTGTGCTTTAATGTCTTTGTTTTCTTATGCATTAAGCAGTTGTGTATGCCTAGGCAGGGGCTCCATTATTTTTCTTGTAATTGGGCATGTCTACTTTTATAAGTATTAATTGAAATAAGGGTTTCATTTTTCCAGATACTTTTATATTCAATATTTTGTTGAACATGTTTTTATTAGAACACATAAATGTGCCAAATATATTGAAAATTTTGCAGTTTGGGATCTTACAGTGGTATCATAGTTGTGCATCCTTCCAGCCTGAGGGTTTTATGCAGGGATCTTCGATGGGATTTATTCTCACCCTAACTAGCCTATCCCATCCTCGGTGATATTTAATATCACCCTATTTGGGTTCTTATTTTTTCAGTTTTCCTATTGTTATGAAGCAAACTCACAAAATATAAGAAAATAGAGATCAACGACTTAAAAATCATCCACTTTGAGGGGGAAACCTCCTTTACATTACATAAATGAACAATTCTTGGATGATAAAAATGAAAAAAACCTCCTTTCTATATATAGGAGTCCATGGGGTCACAATATAATCCTAGCCAACCTAACAATAATAATGTAAGGACAACACAATAAGAATAGTGGTTTTTTATGGGGCACAACAATAACAATATGGGGGATACAGGGGTACAAAAATAACAATAAGGGGGCTACACTAACAAAAATAATGGATTAAACTAGTAATATAGGGACCTAACATGCCCCTCTCCTTCAAATAAGTGTTGTCCTCAACGCTTGAGTAGCTCTGGATGCTTCTGTATAAAATTCTCATCCTCCCATGTGGAATATTCGGTGGATAAGTTCATCCACTTGATGCGATATTCTAAAATCGATCAATTTCGTAGTTATCGAGTTCTTATTTCCGTGACTGCTTCAAGTTCCAATATGATTTTTCTTTCCTCATCAAGTTTTGGCAATATTGTTTGAATTGGAATTTTGTCACCTATAACCTTCTTTAAGCATGAAACATGGAAAATTGGGTGCACTCGAGATGAAGCAGGAAGCTCCAATTTGTATTCCATAGTAACAATATTTTGCAATAGTCTCCTACATCAAAATTTCTCTTGCTACGATATTGATCTACATGTTGTTCCATTCGATTTTGTGCCAAATTTAGGTTATCCTTTAAGAGTTGGAGAACTTGTTGTTGATGCTCGATGTGATATTGCAATGCTTGAACCTTATAATTTTCTCTTAAAGATAATGTGATGGAGGGTGGATGATATCCATAAAGTGCCATAAATGGGGTCATTTTTGCTGCAGTATGGAAGGAAGTGTCATACCACCATTCAGCTAGAGATAACCACTTGACCCATTATGTTTGTTTATCAGATACAAAACAACGAATATATCCTTCCAAACATTTGTTCACTATCTCAGTTTTCCCATCAGATTGAGGATGATAAGATGAGCTATGAGCTAGTTGAGTACCCAAACAAGACAATAATTCCGTTAAAAAAATTCCATTAAAAATGGGATCTCTGATGTTTAAAATAATCTTTGGGTTTCCATGTAGATTTTGAATTGTTTCCATCAATGCAGTAGCAATTTTACTTGCTTCAAATGGATGAGATAATGCACAAAATTGTGCATACTTGTTAAGTCTATCAACTACCACCATAATGACACTCTTTCCTTCAGACTTAGGTAAACCTATGATAAAGTCCATTGAAACCTCCTCCCAACGTTGAATTGGAATGGATAAAGGTTGTAAAAGACCCGGGTTCTTAATTTTCTCAACTTTCCATGGACTTGCTAGTTTTTACAAAAAGTTCATAAGAAACTTCAGTAAGATCAATGCACCCATAATTGAGACAATAAAGAAGAGCAAACAACTATTTAAGTGGACTGCTGAAGCAGAAAGAAACTTTAAAGTTTTGAAGCAAAAGATAACAGAGAAGCCTGTTTTTATTCTACCTGATTTTACTAAACCATATCAAGTAAAATGTGATGCCAGTGGAGAGGCCATTGGAGCTGTGCTGAGTCAGGATGATAGGCCTGTGGCATATTTCAGTGAAAAGCTGAATGACACCAGAAGAAAGTATTCCTCTTATGAGAAGGAATTCTATGCTATTGTTCAAGCACTGAAGAAGTGGAGACATTACTTGATGTCCAGGGAATTTGTATTAAGTCAGCCCCACGGAGAGATGGTCAACTCTTGTAGCGTGGCTCTGTCAGCATTTCCCTTTCTAAACTCCTCTGTTTATTTCCCCATGTGGTCTTCTTTCCTTTCCTTAGGTTTATTTGTCAATTTCAGAGAAATTGATAAATAAACATATATTCACGACTTTTTCATATATATATTCGACTTATATAATTGTCTCCAAGCCTTGGGCTAAGGTTATAACCCTTGAGATTTTATATTAATACACGCGCCTTTTTGAATAAATAACTCTTAAATAAACCTTGGCTCTGGGCCCCGCGTCTACGTTCAATCGTCCGATCAACGCACTCACCGTACCCTGTTTAAACCTCGCGCATCTCCGTCAGACGACCACCGTCCGATGACTCTGCGCCAGATTGACGGCACTCGACGATATCGCTCCACCTCCTGGTACGACCGTTAACGTGCGATGAGAATACGGAAAGGCGGTTTTGTACTCCCGTCCGGTGCCACGTGTCGAAGGCTCTATGGAATCGCTTCAATTCAGAAAATACTGCCTTCTCCACAAAAGTGGTGCGATATGGGCAATCCGCCTTTGGGAATCCACTCGTGGTTTTTGCTACAGTGATCAACCAAAGGTTGAGTCGAGGTTGGGATGCTCTTCATATGTCTTAACTCCGGTCTATGGCTTGGGTTCGTTCAATTGAATTCGTCACGATTATACAGTGGGAAATCCCATAATAAAGATACAGACAGAAGACTACGGTGGAATTTAACTCGCAGGGTTTACCCAACCAATTCACGGGAACAATAGATAGATAATGCGGAATTATACAATCACCTTTCTCAACGATTTCACGCCAAACTAGTGTACAATCGTTTCTCAATCAAACAATTTCTTCATTAATAAGAATTCAAGACAATTCGATGGCCAATGAACATTGAAATCATTTGACTGGAAACAATTGTTAACACAATGAGTTTTATCGCAGAAATCTCTTCTCTCCTTTTTTATACATCCGAGGGTTACATTTATATACATCGACATATGTCCTTTTAGTTCCTCTGTGAGGACCGTTATGGTACTTCAAGAGCCTAATTACAATTATTCGAAAACTAAAAACATGACAGATGAACTAACCATTCGACTTCTACAACTCTAACTGATCTAAATAATACAATTAGTTGAGGTATTGACACCTAGCTGTAACAATTCAAATGTTTTCAAACCCTCCTAGCCACAACATGTGGACAAAACTCCTACATTGCTGGCTAGTGTTTAATGCCCCTGCATCAATACCCAAACAAGAAAATAATTCCGTTAAAAAATTTCGAGTAAAAATGGGATCTCTGGTGTTTAAAATAATCTTTGGGTTTCCATGTAGATTTTGAATTGTTTCCATCAATGCAGTAGCAATTTTACTTGCTTTAAATGGATGAGATAATGCACAAAATTGTGCATACTTGTTAAGTCTATCAAATACCACCATAATGACACTCTTTCCTTCAGACTTAGGTAAACCTGTGATAAAGTCCATTGAAACCTCCTCCCAACGTTGACTTGGAATGGATAAAGGTTGTAAAAGACCCGGGTTCTTAATTGTCTCAACTTTAATTTTTTTGGCAAACCAAACATTTCGCCACAAACTTTTGAATCAGATTTAAGGCCATCCCAAAAAAAATCTTTCTTCACCCTGTGGTAAGTTTTTAAAAATCCTGAGTTTCCTAAGGGAGAGGTGTGTAATTCCAAAAGGATATTTTGTTTAGTTTGGAATTCTTACAAAGATATAAGTGATCTTTGTACCATAAGGAATCATTTTTCCAGCTAAATGTATGAGATGTACTAGGATCTTGCTGCAAATTTTGAACAAGTGTTCACACTTCTTCGTCATTCTTCCATTCATCCCTTGCTTCAGTTATCCAATCTGGTTGGATAATAGAAATGGCACAAAGCAATGATTCCACCTCTTCATCCTTTCTTGAGAGTGCATCTACAACAAATTTAGCTTCCATTTTTTGTAGATGATTTCAAAGTCATAACCAAAAATCTTTGTGACCCATTTTTGTTACTCTTCTGAAGATAGTCTTTGTTCAAAAAAGTATTTAAGACTATCATGATCAGTTTTTACCTTGAAGTGTCTTCCCATTAGGTAAGGTCGCCATTTCTTTAGTGCATGTTGTATTTCCAACATTCATTCTCATAAATAGTTTTCTGTAAATACTTTCCTTTGATGGGACGACTTTAAAAAGAAATGGGGATTCCTTTTTGCGTTAAAACAACACCAATTCCATTTCCTGAGGCATCGCATTCCACAATAAAGGTTTTTGTGAAGCTTGGCGTAGCTAAGACCGATATTAGGAACATTGCCTCTTTAAGATGTTCAAAGGCCTTAGTTGGTTCAGGAGTCCATGAAAATGCATCTTTCTTCAATAATGTTGTTACATGTGCTGTTATTCTCCCATAATTCTTAACAAACTTGCGATAATACCCTATTAACCCGAGAAATCCTCGCAACTTCTTTATGTTTGTAGGGACTTTCCATTCCTTAATGGCTTTAGTTTTGTTAGGGTCTACCTTAACACGCTCCTGAGATCAAATATGACCCATATATTCCATCTCTTGTACTCCAAAGAAACATTTGGAGTTTTTTTCATCTAATTGTTTCTCCTCCAATAGTTTGAGCACCTTGTCAACATGTTGAACTTGATCCTTCCAAACCTGCTGTAGATTAATATATCATCAAAAAATAATAACACAATTTTTTTAATGAAGGGTTTGAAAATGGAATTCATCAATCCTTTAAATTTAGAAGGTGCATTGGTAAGGCCAAAAGGCATGACCAAAAATTAATAATGACCCTCATGAGTTCAAAATATCTTTAGTCTTCATTATAATTTGATGATATCCTGAACGAAGATCCAACTTGGTAAAATAAATTTCTCCATGTAATTCATCAATCACACGAATGGGAAATTTATCTTTAATAGTGAGATTATTGAGCTCCCTATAATTCGTACACATGTGCCATGATCCATCCTTCTTGTGTACCAATACTACTAGAGCATAGAAATAACTTTGACTAGGTTGAATTATACCAGCCTCTAACATTTCTGCGATCATATGTTAAATTTCTCTCTTTTGGACATAAGGATATCTGTAACGCCTGATGTTTGGAGGAACAATTCTTGGAATAAAATGAATAGTTGTTATGTGGATTAATCCCTCTTGTGGACAAGAGAAATCTCCCTAGTATTATACAAATAGCTAGAAAGAAACATCCATTTGTAAATCTCTGTCTCTAGATTATTTGCAATTCAGAGTTATTATAAACAAAAAGAGAGGACATGCCCCTACCTTGAAATCCAATGTTTGATGCAGTATTTTATCCAGTCGTTCCAAAGAGGCTTCTCGAGTAAGTAGAACCTGTAATAAAAGACAGACAAAATAATTAAAAGCACCTACAACATATAATGATCAAGAAAAGCTAATCCAAATTTACAATCAAGGAGTCTAAGTATTGATGTTATTCAATAAGCACAAGAACAACTCAATGAGAAAAAGAGATCCATATGTATTATCTTGAATGAAAAGAGTAACTTTACAACCTGATGCCTTGATGTCGTACAAGTTTCTCCTGGGGTCCTGAACAATTGTTCCTCCTTCAATTTGGAAAGCCTTCCTCTTTGAATACCAGCATAGATTTATCGACGTAAGGGTATGATCATTCTCATGCCAACAACAACTAGTGTAGAGAGTATGCACTCTTCGGGATTTCTTCAGCAATTACCATATACAAGGTACCCAACATCTACAAACTACCCTTGAGACTAAACATGAGCTCAAATTATAGGGAAATGGAGTTAGTTTCAGTTCCATGAAGAGGGGGCTGGATTCCTCTCATGAAGGGTTTTGAGCTCCATGGACCAAGGGATAAGCTCCATGAGTGGAGGGATAAAGCTCGAATTGATCGCGCCTCTAGAAGCTTCCAGTTGGGAGAATATTTGACCAACTGGGCTTCTAGAATTAAATTTTTCCTTTATTTTACTTTTTACGGGGGTCGCAGGCTTTATTAGCAGAACGTGTAGGGGTTGCCGCAGGCTATGGAAAAAGTATCCACGAACTCGCGGGAAAAGGATAGAATAAGTGCAAAAGTAGACTTTTAAGGTTTTTAATGAGCTTTTCTCCAATTCCAAGACTTGGTTTAGGAACATTAGGGTTTTTGAATTCTAAGGGAGCACAATATAGGTAGTGATAGACCTATATGGACAATCAAATGTCATGGTGACAAAATATCGTGTAACAGATTGCCCCCTAAAGTGCGAAGTCTGAGGTTATACTAAGGAGTGAAGTGCTTTATCATTCTGAGGATTGGATTGTAGACAAACCGGTGAAAAACATGTAAAAACATTCAATGCAAGCATATATATATATATATACATACATACACACACACACACACACACACACACACATATATATATCATCGTTGAGGTAGGAATTTCGATACTCAGATCAAAACTAACTAAATGTTCTAGTACACATATGATTTTAATATTAAATCAAAAGTAGACACAATATGGGCACAACCATATGTCATAAGTAGTCTATTGTATCATGAATAATAAAACTCCTCACAGCCTGGATGGTGGAAACTAGATCTGGGGTCTTGATTTCCGCTTCCCGAACTAGTACGACTCTATCGATGTGATTGATTGTGTCGAAGTCGAACATGGTAGAAACCACTTGATTACCAGTCAATGATGTGAACTATTAACAAGTGTGAGAGAAACCACCAATAATGAAAATGGATCTCAAAGTACTCCAGTACAATCTATGAAGTGTGAATGAATGATTTGCAGTCGAACACTTCATAGAATCATTCGATCGAAGGTCAATGATGTAACCTATCATCGAAGGCGAGAAACCTGCCATTAAGGCATGCAGATCCCAAGGCACTGATAGGATTCTCGATCAACTTTATAGATGATGAGATGTCGTCGATAAAAAGTGACCCATCGTAGGAAAGCCCACGACACAAAACCATTAGATAAAATTTTGAAGAAATTATTGCAAGGACTGACTCAGGGATGGTCAACATGAATAGAGACAAATGTTTGCAATGAATGGTTTATTTGAACTATCTCTTGAACATATAACGACACTGTAGATGGTTTGGAAAAAATTTACCTAAATCTAATACCCAGAAACCGGCTAAAGAATTTCAATGTGGTTTGATTAACTGTTAGACAAATGATTTCCCAACCCAGGTACAAGTGTGACAAAGTGTCATGTTCAAGAGTGGCATACTGATTTTTAAACAAGGGTGACAACTGGATTCTTTTTATCTCTTTTTCCCCCACCATTATTGGCAAGTACCTCTCATTAGGGGAATTTTGAAGTCTAAAATGAGCCTCCTAGGAAAAATGTACAACCAAAATAAACTTTATAAGAACCAATAGGATTCGAGATGATGATGTCAACCATGGGGGATGATTCATCATTTTTGGTAAAAAGGTAAAAAGATAAAAAAAATAATAAAATAATAAAACTACTTTTTCAACTCGTATTTTCAACTTATCTCCCTAAGGGTTTACTCAAATTTCAAGTGGTAGTACTTGTTGGATGCAAAATGTAATTCCTCATCTAAGGAGTACCCATGTTGCATACTTTTGATGGACCGTGCTACACGAAAAATGAGAAAATGTGATTGCAATCACGTTTTCTCATGTATTTCTCATTTTTCGTGTAGCAGGGTCCATCAAAAGTATGCAACATGGGTACTCCTTGTATGAGGAATTCAATTTTGCATCCAAGGAGTATTCTTGCTCGAAATTTGAGTAAAACCTTAGGGAGATAAGTTCAAATTACGAGTTGAAAAAGTAGTTTTTTTTGTTTTCCCTCTAAAATTTGATGATGTAATCAAATATTATTTTATTATTTCCACTATTATTTTATAATTACCTTAGGAGGCCCATTTTAGACCTCAAAATTACCCTAATGAGGAGAAACTCGAAGTTTTTCAGTTTTAAGGAGTCAGAAAAAAAACATAAGTAAACTCTGTGGTTGTACTTTTTCATAAATTTAGTCTCCCAAGCCCGAAAAATGATAAAATAATACGGGAGAGAACTCTATTGACCATGATTAGTCAACGTATACATTTTTCGTAAATAGTCCATTTTAGTCCAGAAAAGGGGTAAACTTATATTGAAGGGACGACTGTTCATTTCCTTTAATGAGTTCGAATAGTCAAGTACTCGGCGATATTTTCATATTTAGAGAGTCTGAAAATGGCTAAAAAGAGAACTCCAGGGTTTCAATTTTTTGTAATTTTCAAGAGCCCGAAAAAGTGATAAAAGTATTCTCAGCATCAAAATAATTCTTTTCACCAAAAATTTTGTATCCTACACAAAAACTCAAAATATTACATATACATGCTTCCAAGAAGTAAAAATATTGAAAAATAACCTTTTAAAGTGAAAAATAAATAAAATATAATATTTTATTCATTCAAAAACTATAAAAAGGAGTTAAACAAATTCATTTTGTGTCTTCAGAGTAATGAATTGAGAGCTGTTGGCAAAAAAGTTCCAGAGCTAATATTAGGAGAACCGACCGTCCATTCTGTGAATAGTCAAAACCAGGTAATCCACATCATCTTACTCTTCATTTATATCTATTTCATTTCTCCTTTTTAGCTTTAATTTCATTTTTTGGGAGGAATTTATGTTTAAAAATGCACTCTCGGGGGTCTGCAGGTCATGCGTGCGCTACCTATGGACCCCGATAATTTTCTAAATAAAAAACTATCGGGCTGCCGCATTTTTTGTGTAGAGCCCGTGTGGACCTCCGCGTTGTCTCATCACAAAAAATGCAGAGGCGCCATGATCGTTTTAAAATTCAGAAATTCTCTTAAAATGATTCAAGTTTTACACTCCAATGGTTTCTAACTTCCAAATATGTTTATTTGTAGGCCATTCCACCATGTTAGAGTGCAGAGAACATGAGCATGAGGCTATAGACAATGAAGCTATGAATGATCCCGCAACAATGCATGTGCTAAAAAATTGTGGTTTATATAAGTTCCGGGCCATCTAAGATATGAAAGCACAAGTAGAGTTGATGACATGGATAGTAAATACATGGGAAGTTCAAGACCAATGCTTCATCATTGGTGACCATCAGCTCAAATTTGAGCTCAAGGATATCTATTTCCTCATTGGATTATCCGAGAGAGGAGAAAACATATCCTTGTTTGGGGCTAGACAGGGTGGCCTACCCATTGCCAACTACAAACAACAGTATTGCAGTGATGAGGTAGATCCAAAGGATAATCGCATAGACATTAAAACTATTCTGCAATTAGATCTCAAAGTTATTTCATTTACAATCACCAGATTGTGTGGGAGTGCAGCTCCACATATAGCCACTAAATCTCAAATGAAGACCGCAGTCGAGTGTTTTGGAGGCACCATATTCAACTGGTGTGAAGGGGTATTGGCCAACATGAAAGGCCAATTAACTAGAGCAAAGAATTCAAAGTTGAAAAACTTTGGTTATGGCGCCATTTTGATTTCTTTTGCTTTAGAGAGAATCCTGCTTCTCTCCCCTTAGTTTATTCCAGTAGATCATGGGGAACCTCGGGAACCTCGTATGGTACGTTGGGTTGCATTAATGGCCCGCCATGGTGGTGATAGCAGTTCAGTGGTTCGGTTCACTCCGGCATACTTTATGTGGCTAAGGAACCAATTCTTCATAATCGAAGACTTCCCCTATGAAGGTATAGATTTTAGAGGTGATCCTGAGATGTCTTTGCCTCCAGGGGCACAGTGGGATGAGTCAAGTGAGTGAACTATTTTGAAGGTTTTAATCTAATTTTTATTTGTTTTTTTATCATTCATTACTGATGACAATATTTAAATGTAGATGTTGGTCCACGACGACCAGCTACACTTTGCCGCTTTGATAGGCGACAAGCACAACCTATACCACCACCATAGGATCAGGCAGCAGAGATCCTAGCAGATATGGAACACAACCTGGAGAGGTTAACCATAGACATTCCCGAGATAGGGACATATGACATTCCTCTCCGACTTCAGAGACATGTTATAGGTGTTCCAGGACCATTTAGGAGATTCTTGCACAAGGTGGCACGTGCCATAGTCTATTATAATGATCATCATCATGTATAGTGGATGATCATTGTGGATTTACATATTTTGTTTTTTTGTATCATTATCTATTAGATCATAAGGTGTTTGAACCTATGATCATAGATGATGTAATATTTTTGAAAACAAACCCATCTATGATATTACTACTTTCTCTGAGTATCTTGTTCAACATGTATCGAATGTTGTTTTGGTTTACTATTTTAATGTTGCAAATGTCTATTTAGAACATGATTAGTTAATGCATCGGCTAATGTGTTTAAATTTATTGAAATGTGTTGATATTCAATATAATCAAACTGTCATTCCAAGAGACGAACCTTCAAAAATAATCTCAATAACACTGGATTTTTAATTGCATATACCCTGTTTAAATGTAATACAATGAGTTCTGAATCCAACCTAATGATCAAACGTCGAATATAAAAGGAAATGGCATCAAATAATAACTCAATGACTGCGATATATTTTGAAATATTGTTCGTTGTTTGACCAAGGCATACCCCATGCATAGAAACTAACTCATCGGTTGGTGAATAGATAACCCAAGCCGCAGAAGAAATATTCCTTGTACTACTACAGGCACCATCAGCAAAACCAATGTATGTTTGAAGGGATGTCAACATCTTCAATATCAAGAGTAATCAAGATAAGCAGTGATAGTAATAACAAAAAACTTAATCTAGGTACACTTATCTAATCTAAGACACACTATCTAAAAAGTAACTAATGTACAAGTGAGATCTTCACACGAAAGTCAAGCATAATATCTCTTAAGATAAATACCATTTCTGGGCTTATCTAAAGAGACCCCGTCATAATTAGTCAATTCATAGGCTCCTTTCGCAAGCACACGCTTGACGATGTAGGGACCATGCCACATCGGTTCAAATTTTCCAGCACCTAGCTTATCGTTAGCTTGATCGTATACTAAGACTAGGTCACCTTCTGAAAAAACACGAGGGGTAACACTTCGATCATACTGAGCTTTCACATGTTTCTTATGAGCTTCAGCTGCTAATGCAGCGGTGCGTCGAGTCTCATCTAATTGTGCTAAGTAAAAAAAGTGTTTCTCCTCTTCAGAGGTAGCTGGTAGTAACTCAATGGCCAATTGGTGTGATGGCATTTCACATTTAATGGGTAACACAAATTCTAAACTGTAGACCAGTTGAAAAGGAGTGAACCTTGTAGCAATTTTTGCTGAGGTTCGGTATGCCCAAAGTGCCGAACATGGTATGCCAATTCGATTTGTGAGTTCCGATAATCCATTTAATCATGGTGGTTAAAACCTTGTTGTTGGCTTCAACTTGACCATTAGCCTACGGGTAATATGGAGTAGAGTTATCATGCCACAGGCCAATTTGATCGGAAGGTTCGGTCATCATTATATTTTGAAAATGAATCCCATGGTCTGTGATTATAGCTTCAGGCACACCGAAACGAGCAATCACATGATTGGATATGAACATAGCTGCAGTTTTTCCATCTGTCGTGAATGTAGGCATCGCCTTGGCTCATTTGTTAAAGTAATCTACAACGAGAATAATATACCCATGCCCCCTAGCCGAGTGAGGGTTACATGTAATGAAATCAATGCCCCATTTCGCAAAAGGACTGACAAAAGTGATTGGGTGAAGAGGAGCTGGAGATGCACGCATCTTTCAATAAAAAAATTGACAGTTGTGGCATTTTCAGACCGCAATAATACAATCTTTTCTTAATGACGACCAAAAATAACCAGCGCGCAATATATTTTGGGTTGTGGAAAACCCAGACATATGACCACCACACGCTCCAGAGTGGCAATCATTCAATACCCTTTCCGCCTCTTCGTGATTTATACAACATCGAAAAACAGAATCCGCACCACGACGATAAAGATTGTCTCTAAAGATATTATATTACTGGGATTGGTATCGGATTCTTCGTCGATTTGAACAAGAAATCTCTGGGTGAAAGGTTTGGGTTTGAAGATATATGATGATATCTCCATACCATGGATCTAACGTATTGATAAGAAACAAAGACTCATCTGCAATCAGATTCTCTACCACGGTTTCTATCTCAATATTGGGAAAGTCACACATGAGTTCTGCAAACACCAGTGATTTCTTTGATTTAGATTTCTCGAATTCCAAATCAAACTCTTGTAAGATGACAATCCATTTAGAGTATTTTCCCCCGAGTAATTGGTTTTTCAAAATATACATCATTGGGTTGCAATTAGATATCAAAATTGTTTTATGTAACAGTATGTAGTGACGGAATCGTTGGACAACTTGAACTGTTGCCAAGGCCAATTTCTCCACATGTGAATATTTATTTTTGGTCGGGTTAAGATTCCGACTTAGATAATATATCACATGATCATTGTGAGATTCATCCTCTTGAACTAGAACCATTCCAATGGTGGAATCAGAGGCTATTAAGTATAAAAAGTGGTCCTAGTGGTAATTGGGTGGATGCAATAACGGTGCATGAGTCAACGCGTGTTTTAATGCATCAAAAGACTGATCATCAATCTCATCCCAAATAAAAGGAACACTTTGTTTCAAAAACTGAGTAAAACCTTTTGTTAACTCAACATAGTTCGGGATAAACCTACGTAGAAAATTTGTTTTCCCTTGCAAAATTTGGAGTTGGCGAAGTGTGGAAGGAGGAGGTAAATTGATGATGGCCTCAACCTTCGAGGGGTCGACACGAATGTCGGCTTTCAAAACGATGAATCCTAGTAATCGTCCTAATTTAACACAAAAAACACCTTTGTGCGGGTTTAAATGAATCTTGTAATGCCTACATCTCATAAAAATAGCTCGTAAGTGAGTAGGATGATATTCCCTATGTAAGGAGTGAGCAGATAAGTCATCCAGATAAGGTTGTACAATATGTTTGATATCATGAAAAGCGTAAGACATGGCCCTTTGAAAAGTTGCACCAACATTTTTTAATCCGAAAGGTAATTTTAAATAAGCAAATGTCCCCCAAGGAAATATAAATGATGTTTTTGGTTGATCAGCAGGGAGTATGTTTATTTGATTATATCCAGAAAAGCCATCCATAAATGAGAAAATTTCATTTCCGGCACAATCATTGATAATTTGGTCGATATAGGGGGTAGGACAATTTTCTTTTGGACATGATTTGTTAATATCTCTATAATCGACACATACTCGTATAGTCCCTTGTTCCTTGGTAACAAGAACTATATTAGATACTCAATCAGTCAATGGAATTGGATAAATAAATCCTACTCGCAATAGTTTTTCAACTTCAACTTTGATAGCAGTAGCTTTCCGCGGATGTATTGGACGTAATCTTTGTCTAATAGGCTTGGCATCTGGGTATGTCTTAATTTCATGAATGACAATATTTGGATCGATTCTTGGCATCTCTTTGTAAGACTAGGCAAATATGTCTTGGAATTATTGAAATAGGGCTTTATATATATTAATTTCTTCAATCGTACAAGAAGCGCCTATATGATTGTTTTCAATAATTCCAGGTTTAACTTATATGTCGATAGGAACAGTTGTAGAAATGTTTGCCAAACTAATCTCAGAATCTAAATTTGTACTCGATATGGGATTTTGTGGTTCCTCAACATAATCAATCGTAAAAATAGACAAAAAATCATTTTCAAACCTATCAATTTCAGGTAAAAACGAAGATCTATGATGTATATCATCCCAAGGTAATTCATCCAAAGACAAAAATTCTCGAATACTTTCATCAATGTGAAACACTTGTTGAAAAGGATCGGAAAGTGATGTCAAGGCTGAGCTTGATAGTGAAGAAGATTGTTCGGTGATCACATTCATTTGATCAGGAGTAGTTGAAAGTGTGTCATAAAATGACTATACTGCCACATATTCCATTTCAAAAGGACTCAAAGGCATCTCGCCTTTGAAAGAATCCAGTTCTGATTCTAAAGGCACTACCCAAGTGTCATCGAATGGGATAGTGCTTGATGAGATCATATTGATGTTGGAAATGGTACACGGTAAATTGGGTTGAGGCATAAAGAAAGTTCCCATCAGAGCAGAGTCCTTTACTAAACCTACACCAACATCTTCATATGGGATAGTCGATTTTCCAACATGTTGGATACTGTCTGTAGAAGTAGGGTCGGATGAATAATATCAAAACAGATCGATTTTCAAAATCTTTCCTTTATGAGGAAACATGATTAACCAAAAGACGGAGGAAACGACAATATTCATGGCATAAGACCAACTACAACCCAAAAGAAGGTTGTAATCCAAAGGGGCATCAACAACTTCCACATCTAGATTAACAGTTTTGCCTTCTACTTCTATAGGTAGATCCTAGAGTATTCCGAATGGATGAAATCCTCTTCCATCAAAGGCTTTAAGGATTGTCAGTGATTGGTTGAGTGTTGGAGAACTAAGAGTTTTCCAATAGTTTAAAGACATTATGCACGTGGATGCCCCCTCATCAATTACAATATGAAAGACTCGTCTATTTTTTACTAATATTGGAATCTGAAAAGCCATCTGATGAGGGAGTCTCGGTGTAAAATTTTCTAGATCGAAGACCATGAGGTTAGAATCTTGAGGATTGATAGCTCTGATAGCTGATAATAGTAATTTACTTTCTGCTGGACATTATTGTAGCACTTATAAGGCCAACATTGCTGAAGGGGATATCTCCAAGTCTTCAACAATGTTGTAATTCTGAGCAGCTCTCGCATGTGGTTTGAAAGCTGATTTTCAAAGTACACCTTTAGCAGGCAGTTTAATCACTAGATCAGGATTTGGTTTCTCGATATGAAGCGGATCGGAAACCGAAGGAGGTACAACTAGTGTTTGACTAGAATTTTTTGTCTCTTTACCAGTTATAGGATTTTTAGTTCCATAATCTTGTGATTGCGTCGTAACCATAACCTCAGACATCATTAAAATATCTGTCGATGAATTTGAAGACGATCCTATCATTTTGATATATTGGGTAGGAACAAGATCCTTCAAGACGGTTTGGGTGAACCTTTGACGAATTTAGAGACCTCGAACTGATGTGGGCACTCTTTGGTAAAGTGATCCTCATCACAGATAAGACAAGGATAATGAGGTTTCCGCTTATCATCAACTGGTTCATTCTTTTCAGTTTTCTATTTGGGAGATGTAGTTTTCTTGTTTTTATTCTTTCCTTTCTTCCTATTACCGGTTTTAGATTTAGCTGTAGATGAGTCTACAATATGAATGTCAGCAGAAATTTCAAGGGAAGAATCTCCTTTTGGTGAATATGGTAAAGTTATGATAGGAGAAGTAGTTTTGGAGGACTTCTTCTTACTCTTATTAGTGTTAACTAAACCAATTACACCGTCTGTAGCATGAAAACCTAAAGGAGTTGCAGTTATTTGACCGGGACATGGTAAGTCAGGAATTTTTTTGTATAAAGTACCAGACTGTATATATACAAGGTCTAAGTACTGAACTTGAGCAATGACTTGTTCTTCCATAACAACCCCTCCCTTAGCCACATCTTCAGTGATCTTTGGAAGTAATGATTCGATAAACCATTCTTCCAAGATTTGATCCAGAATAAAAACTTTCACTAAACATCTTCTACGTCTCCATTCATGTATGTGATCTGATATGTACGTAGACGTAGATTTTTTTAATGAAGTTAAGAGTTCCGTGCCATTATCGTATCAGAATGGCAACTGAAATTTTGTTAACAAAGTTGTTGCTAAGGTATTGAAATTGCTGAATGAGCCACGTGGTAGTTCAATATACCATTTTGCATCTAAACCTATCAGTGTTCTCTGAAACAACATTAATTGAATGGAATCATCGATTAAAGAGTTGGTAAGTCATGACATGGTTTGAGGGGTCTTCTCTTGATTTACCTTCGAACTTAGGAATATCACTAGGCAACTTATTGGGCATTGGTGGCCAATACAGAAGATAATAAATCGGATCGTTCATTAGGCGTGACAAATAGGGTAAATCCAAAGTTGCTATGAATGGTAACCGACGGTTAGGGTCATTCTGAGAAAATTGATAACCTTGTGGAACTATACCAGTACGAGGAGGAGGATATCCAGGATAACCTGTAATAGCATGTGCATTTGGGATTGGAATGCCTCCCAGATAACCAAGGTTGGCCGGACCATACTGAGGTTGAGCTGGTATTTGATACGTGTAACCAGGGTACAATTGATGTTGGTATATTGGATTTGTGCTACAGGTCCATATTGATACTTCCCTTGATATGGTTTACAAACAAACTGAGGTTGGGATTTTACAATTGTACTTGTACTAGGTTGTCCTGCAGTTATCTGAACAATAGTCTGAACTGTGGGTCCAGGTTGAGGAGCAGTGAGTTGAGGGATTTGTTGTGATACTTGAGGGGTTGTATAAACAGAGGCTGTAGCAATTCTAGGGATAGGTGTGGTAGGTTGAACAGAAGTTGGTGCAGCACTTTGAGGTGGAGTTCTAGGTGTACTCGGACCAGGTTGTTGAACACTACTAGGTGCAGATACCTGAGGTATAACTTGAAGCATAGGTTGGACATGTTGAGATTCAACAAGATGATGATCCTAGTGAAAATTAGGCACCTACACTAGGTGGGGTCCACAGGCTATTTTTAGGTGATATCGCTATATTTTAGAATTTGGATCAAAGTCTATTTTTAGCAGTAATATATTTATAGATGGTTGAGAAAATTATATGGATGGATGGGCGTCTATTTTTGGAATGCATGTGCGAAGTTGTTTCGTGGAATTCGTGTCTAAAAATAGAATGCATGCCGATTATTATTAGCCCTTAACAATAATTAGACAATAAATAATAATCTAGATCAGGAGAATCCAGCAATACATAATTGTATTAAAAATTTCTACATGGTATCAGAGCTAAGAAGATTTCAATAATGAAGCAGTAGCTGAGTTTGTTGGTGGAAATAATTCGAATTTGCTGCAAGAATTTCTTGGTGCGACAATTGAGTAAACATCGAAATGGATTTCAATGGTTTGCAGTTAGATTATGCACTCGAAAGAAGCTTAAACTACATTGCATGGAAGGATAGCATGGAAGCGGTGCTTGCAGATAATGGCTTGAAGGAATTCATTGACAGTGATATTCTTAAGCCCACTTCGACGGATGCTGCATTACTTGACGCCTGGCAAAATAAAGTAGCAAAGATGAGAAGGATTGTGTTGGAAGGTGTGCAAGACCATATTGTCTCAAGCCTTCATGGGAAATCCACTCCATTTGTAATGTGGAAGGCTTTGGCAGATATTTTCCAAAGCAGCAACAACCATAGGAAATTGGCGCTGAAGGATAAACTCAGAAAGATCAAAATGGAGAAGGGCGACAATATTCCTAAGTATCTCACAAATTTTGTCCAATGTCAGGATGAACTGGGGAGTGTGGGAATCACGGTTAAGAGTTAAGAGTTGGCATAGTTATAAATACTCTGTCAACGGACGGGAAAAGCTTCCGGATTGGGAACGACTGTGGTCGGATCTAGTGCAAGAGGAGTTCAGGTAGAACACCAGAGATGGATCTTCATCAAAGCATGATGATGAAGAGGATTGTGCTTTGGTTGCCAAAGCAAGGAAAGGGAAGGGGAAGAAATCCCATTCAAAATCTGAGGCGAAAGGCAACAAGTTGGATTTGTCCAAGGTGAAGTGTTTTCACTGTCATGAACATGGGCATCTCACCACTAACTACCCACAGAAAAAGAAGAACAAGAATGATGTTGGAGCTGCAGCTGGTGAGGCCCTTACCTCACAATTTTAACTTGACTTCTCTTTGATCTCATGCTTGGTTTCAAGCACAATGCAATCGGTGTGGTATCTTTATAGTGGTGCTTCCTTCCACATGACGGGAGATAAGGGCTTTTCAGTGACTTGGAGGAGAAATATCTCCAAATACCTATATAGATGGGTGGTGATGGACAATACAATGCGACTGGCATTGGTACCATTACCTTTGAGAGGGATTCAGGTAAACCATTTCTGTTGAAAGATGTTATTCATGTTCCAGGTCTGAAGAAAAACTTGGTCTCAGTTGCGATGTTGGAGGACAGAGGTTATGACGTTGTTTTCAGTGATGGAAAAGCTTTCTTGCGACATAAAACAACGGTTCAAACCAAGAGGATATGGATTCAAGTCAATAATATCTAAAAGATGGAGGTATATGGCTGCGTTACAATGGTCGGAAAAGAAGAAGAAGTGGTGAGCCGGGATGAGGGAAAATTATGGCACAGGTGATTGGGCCATCTTCACCATGGTGCCCTGAAGATTTTGCAGCAGATTTCTGCTGGAATTCCCAAGGGTACACTTGAGTAGATAGATCAGTGAAAGGGATGCACTATGGGTAAGTTTGTGAAGAACACCTTTCATGAAAAGGAGAATCGTGCTTTGGTGTTCCTAGAGAGAGTTCACACAGACATGTGTGGGTCATTCTCTGTTGCTTCAATAGCAAAAAACAGGTATTATGTTATTTTTGTTGATGACTATTCTTGTAGATGCTAGATATTCTTCATGCATAAGAAGGATAAAACATTCTCAAAGTTCTGTGAGTTTAAAGCATTGGTGGAGAAAGAGTCGAGGAAGCAAGTGAAGGCTATGCGGAGCGATAATGGTGGTGAATACATCTCGAACGAATTCAAATACTTCTCCAGCAAAGAAAGAATTAGAAGAGAACTCATAGCGCCTCATAACCCACATAAAAATGGGGTCGCGGAGAGGAAGAACAGAATGATCGTGGATGCTGCACAAGCTATGCTGCATGATCAGGGCCTACCAATGCACTTGTGGGCAGAAGCATGCAACACTGCGGTTTATGGGCAAAACTGTTGTCCTCATAGAGTACTTGGCATGAGTACACCTGTAGAAGCTTTTACTGGTAAGAAATCAGATGTTTCTCACTTTAAGATTTTTGGCTCATATGTTTATGTTCATGTGACCAAGAACGCCAGGAAGAAGCTGGAGCCGACCACTGAAGTTGGGATATTTGTGGGGTACACAAAAAAAACCCATAATTATCATGTGTATTTGACAAATAATCTAATGACTGTGGTGTGATGGGATATAAAATTCAATGAGGAGAAAGCCATGAAGTTGTCGCTTGAGAGGGAGCTAGACTTTCATGCAGAGGAGTAACTTTTGGTTCCCAAAGATGAGTCTCTAGATATGGATCATCCACAGGAGGAGGTTCATGGAGTGGAGGAGTCCACTCACGCAGAGCCAAACATCAGAACTAGCAGAAGGCGTACCACAGAATATGAGAGGCGAAAGCTTGATGTGGCATAGAATGTAGGAGTCCCTACTTCACAGCATAGACAAAGACATTCTCCTGATCGATTCACTAGATACATGGCTCTCATAAGAAAATGTATTGTGATTGATCCATTTTCCTTTCAGGAAGCAGTTTAGGAGCCCACATGGGTAGATGAAATGGTGGAGGAGTATGACTCCATTTTCAGAAACAGTGCTTGGGAAATTGTATCAAGGCCGATTAATAAATCAGTGGTAGGTTCAAGATGGATCTACAAGGTAAAGCAAGTTGCTGATGGGAGTGTTGAGAAATACAAGGCCAGATTTTTGGCCTAGGACTTCTAACAGATTGAGGGGATTTATTATGAAGAAACTTTTTCACCCGTCGCATGATATTCTTCCATAAGGACCATCTTTGCTCTCTCAGCGCAGATGGGTTGGCACATTCATCATATGGATGTGAAGACTGTGTTCCTTAATGGGATAATTAAGGAAGAAGTTTACATTGAGCAGCCTGAAGGATTTGAGATCTTCAGCATCAAGTCACATGTGTGCAGACTCAAAAGAGTGTTGTATGGGCTGAAGCAAGCACCCCGTGCTTGGTACACTCAGATCGACAGCTATTTCATTAGACTTGGCTTCACCAAGAGTGAGGCGGATGAAAACCTATACCAGATTGTGGTGGAGGGTAAGATTTTAATCATTGTTCTTTATTTTGATAATTTAATACTGACTGGTGATGAGCAGCTGATACACTCATGCAAGGAGGACCTTTCAAAGGAGTTTGAGAGGAAGGATATGGGCCTCCTTCACTATTTCCTTGGATTGGAAATATGGCAACGAGAAGGTGAACTGTTTGTGTCTCAAGGCAAGTATGCAAGGGAGATACTCGGTAAGTTTCACATGGAGGGCTGAAAACCCATGGATACTCCTCTTCCAAGAAAATAGAGGAAAGAGGACACTACATCTGGAGAGGTAGTGGATGCTACTGTCTATCGACAGTTGGTGGGTTCGCTCATGTATTTAGTTAATACAAGACATGACATATGCTATGCAGTTAACCAGCTTAGTCAAGCGATGGTTAAGCCTACCAAGATATTTTGGAAGGCGAGCAAGCATGTCCTGAGATATACCAGGGGCACATCTAAGTATGGCTTATGGTAAAGACAGACGGATGAGGTGAAGTTGCATGGCTTTACAGATGCAGATTGGGCAGGCAGCCCAACGAACAAAAAGAGCACATCAGGAGGGGTTTTCGGTATCGGATCTACAGTTGTTTCTTGGTACAATAGGAAACAGAGATCCGTGGCACGCAGTTCAGTAGAAGCGGAATACATGGCAGCAAGTCAAGCTATATGTGAGGCTATCTAGATGAGGAAGATCCTGATCAGTTTGTTTGGTTCTCATTTAGATCCTACAATGATTCATTTTGATAATTAGAGTTGCATTAAACTATCGATTAATCTCGTATTTCATGATAGATCTAAGCATATAGATATTCAGTATCATCATATCAGTTTGTGCATCGAAAGATGATGTTGCTTTAGTACATTCCTACGGAAGATCGAGATGCATATATTCTAATGAAGGCACTCACCAGGATAAAATTCTAATACCATAGAGATAGGATCAGGGTGAAGGATAATCCCCTTCTTGTTGAGAGGGAGTGTTGAGATTCAACAAGATGATGATCCTAGTGAAAATTAAGCACCTACACTAGGTGGGGCCCGCAGGCTATTTTTAGGTGATATGTCTATTTTTTAGAATTTGGATCAAAGTGTATTTTTAGTAGTAATCTATTTATAGATGGTTGAGGAAATTATATATATGGATGGGCGTCTATTTTTGGAATGCATGTGCGAAGTTGTTTCGTAGAATGCATGTCTAAAAATAGAATGCATGTCGATTATTGTTAGCCCTTAACAATAATTAGACAATAAATAATAATCTATTCTCTTGAAGCACTTGATTTTAGTTAACTGATGTGGAAAAACAGTTAACTGAAGGAATTTTGAGTTCAAAGGTTGGTTGGTGGGACATGCTAGTGGACTTCGTTGTAACTGAGTCATACAAAGTTGTAATAGAGTTGGATGTGTAGTTATGTGAGTTGCAAAGTAGTTTAACTCAGTTAAGTGAGTTAAACTCAGTTGTGCTAGTTGTAACTAGTTGTAACTAAAGATAAACTAGTGAGAGATCAATGAATTAAATATTAAATTGATTCACATGGAGTGATCTCACATGCAACTAAAGATTTACTACTGTTAACTACATGCATGTCATATCTAGTGGAGACCCAGTTGAGAGAAAGGTGAAAGGGACAGTTTGACTATCAGTTGTGACTATAGTGGGTACACAAGTGCAACCAAACACACATTGGAGATGCCAATGAGGATTGCGCAGTAAAGGCAAGGCAAGATCGAATTCATTCAAGGATTGTGATCAACAGGGATTGCGCAATGGAGGCAGGCTGTCAGGAGGCAGTAAATTGGAGCATGTTTATGCCAATTTTTGTATGACAGTGTGAGACGATTGTATATTGTACTGAGAGCTCTTGGAGTAGATTTTTGAATGATATTGTTTCATGATCCATGATATATACATAATATATGATAGTGGGGTTTTTAGCTTTATGATTTACCGGTAAAAACATCTGTATTATGTGTGATTGATCTTTCTTCATGTGTTTGCAATTGGCGATTAAATTTCCACAAAGATTTAAGTAGAAGGATTCTGTATTTAACAGTGGCATATAATTGTTAGATTAGGAGAATCCGACAATACATAATTGTATTAAAATTTTCTACAGGACAGCTTGTTGGATTTGATTGTAAGCAATTTGCTGACCAGGCTGATTATAAGGTACTTGCACGTTAGGTTGAAAATTATTTTGATTCAAAGATGGATTCCAAACTGTGTTAACTCCAGGATATGGAGCTCCCATTGAAGGTTGTGTTGCGTAAGATGGACCATAACCAGGTTGATAATTTGGAACATAAGTTTGATAGTTGGCTGGATAATTTCCACTAAAATATTGACCTCCCTGAAATAATTGATGTTCCTGATAGAATTACGGCCCTAAAGGAGGATGTTGTCCTTGGAAATATTGTTTCCCTAGCATAGGGTATTTTCCTTGAAGAGGTTGTGGACCCTGAATAGAGTACTGCCCTTGAGTTTGATATTGTCCTTGAGGTATGTACTCTCCTTGAGGTGTGTATTTTCCATGAGGTATGTATTGTCTTTGAGGTATGTACTCTCCTTGAGGTGTGTATTGTCCATGAGGTATGTACTCTCCTTGAGGTGTGTATTGTCCATGAGGTATGTACTCTCCTTGAGGTGTGTATTGTCCTTGAGGTTTCCCCCTAAGTGGTAAACTACTACCTTGAGGATGCCCCCCATGCGGTAAATTACTACTTTGAGGGTCAGGGTTAGGAATGTTTCCAGACGTCATATAGACTTGTTCCGCGTTCAAATTTTTGGTATGTGATTCATTTGGACCAGGTGATTGTACTAGTTTTTCGGGAGAGGGAGTTGCTTCTGATAAAGTACCAGAAAGCGACTGGTATCCCGGAGGAACAGACATACCACCATACAAATAAGTTTTTGGCGATGCAGAAAACATGGATGACTCACCAGACATGTTGAATGAAGGTCTGTAATTACCTCTTGATATGTCGTAAAAAGGAATTCGGGGTGGTGAATAGTTGAGACCAGAATTGTGTAGAAATTCGGTTAACTGAGAATACCAAGGATATTGTTTGAAAGGGCTATAATAGTAAATCGATTCACTAGGCATAAGATCTAAATATTCTTGATGTGAAGGAAGAACACTTCTTCTTTGGTATAAGTAATCTCTTCAATGCTAATGAGGCCAAAAGGAAGGTTCTCAATGATGTGAAACGTCACTCGCGGTGAATGAGGACGACCAAGGGTTGGAGTGATGAACTCTGAAGCAGGCTCAGACGTAGCAGGTTCAGTTTCTAGTTTGGAAATTTCAGGCTCAACTAATAATTCACTAGTTGTGGAAGAAAGTTCAACTAGTTCAAAAATTGTAAGTTTTCTTTGAGAATTTTCTATTGTTTGAGGTTGATCTATTTCTTAATTAGGATGTATAATTACAGATGTTTCCTCTTGTTCAATTGATCCAGTCCCTAATGGTTGTCCTTTCTCAGATTTAAGATTTTCTAACTGACTTGGTGTGTACTCAAGGGGTTTCCCCTGCATTCTACAGGATTGTCTTGGTAATTCAGCCGTGATTAAATGTTTAACACATGAAAACAAAGAAAATTTCAACAAAATAGACCTAAAGTCTCTAAGGAAACAATAAAATTGATCACACGCCTACAAAATCTAAGAGAGCAATCCACACACAAACAGTATGTTCCCACACCAAAAACACTAATTGGTGATGAAATCCAACGTCGTAGAATTATAATGTGGAAATGGCGGTTGGAACAGTTACCCTAACAACCGGCTTAATGAAACAGTCTGGTGCAAGTCTCTCCACTAATGCCATCTCGAAGTGAAAATTACCCTACGGAAAGTCCAAGTGATTCTAGCCGACGTCTGCTCCAGGTACAGTGGGACCTCCCCTCCACCGTCACCTTGGGAAAATTCCTAAAGTTTATAGTCACTATGGTCACCAATGGGAACAAATGTACCTGGGGGAACAGTCTACAATCTGATATACATGCAAGGGCAGAGTAACAAGCTCAATCCCTTGAAGGCTCCTTGATATAATCCAAGGTTTAGCAACAAGTGAACCTAGGCTCCTTGACAATGATCTATCTGAGGTTTACCTTTTTTAGTACGTACACATCTGCTATCTTTCCCAATGAGATAGGTACAATTACCTCATTGGTTTCGAAATGATCTCGTCCTTGAATCTTTTAAGAAGAGCTTCCCAGAGCACAAATGCTACAATTGGATTTTCCTACTGCAAGATTGCTACTTGTTTGTTTAAACTGTTTTGGATTGTTAATTACAACCTATTCCAAGACACTAGCCTAAGCTAGGTTGGTGGAATGAGCCCTAGAAAATGGAAAATATCTAGATTGATTTTATTAGAGTGTTGTTTTTAATATGGTTGTTGCTTAAGACAGAAGGTATGGAAGTGAAACTTCAATGATGTTTGTGACCTGACTCAAAAATACGTTAAATGCATCTAAATGAAGTGCAACTCTTTTCTTTTCAATGAATCTTATTTAAGAGAAATATTGAGAGCTTTAACAATTTTCAAAGCACCAATTATTTCATTCCTAAACAAAATCTTTGAAAAGAAGACGATTTCTTTGAGAACTCAATTTGCAAAAATGATCTATTACTCTTTTGAAATGAAATCACTTTTTCAATCAGATTAGAAACTACAAAATCAATAAACAAACTATTTCCAAAAGAAAACAATATCTAAAAAAATCTAAAACATAAATTTCAAAATCAAAGAAAATTCTAATTTTGAAGTCTATCTAAAAAGTTTGAAGATGTTTTCTCCTAGTTTGTGATCGAACTAAGAATAATTTCTACTTATTTCAACAGAAATGAAAACATCCAAAAATTCTTTGGTTTGATATCAATCTTCAGTAAGCTAAAAGCTCTTCCAAATTTGCAAATGAAAAGGGAATCAATTTTTCATAAAAGTAAGGTTTACAATGATCTTAATGGCTTAGAAATACAATAACATCATACTAGTAAGCTGAGGTAAATGAAGGTATCTTGTATGGAGTAGCAAGAAAATAGGGCAAACACTTACTCATAAAATGCAAATAGGATGATAAATCACACAAATGCAAAAGTTGCTGAAAAGAAATTCACACATAAGTTCTGACGGCTAAGAGAGACCGGGGCAAACACAAAGAATCTGGTAATCTAGCTCCTAAAAAAAGAATTCTTAATTTTTTCAAAAATTTTCCACAAGTCCACAATTTCTAATGGAGAACAGTGCGGTATCGCACTGTTCTGAACTAAAATCTGCGAAGGTTGCCGCACTGTCTTCAAATGAAAACTGTGGAGGTAAGGAAAAGTAAAGAAAAAATAAATATTTAGCTTTTCTTTTCAGGCATTCTTAAAATTTATCTACCCAACCCAATCTTAGAAAAATCAAAATCAGAAAACTTTCAAAATTCAAACTAAAAATAAAAAAGGAAAGCTAAGCTTTGTTCCCCAGTGGAGTCGCCATTTTGTTATGTGGATTAATCCCTCTTGCGGAAAAGAGTGATCTCCCTAGTATTCTACGAATATCTAGAAACAAACATCCATTTGTAAATCTTTTTCTCTATATTATTTGCAATTCAGAATTATTATAAACAAAGAGAGAGGACATGCCCCTACCTTGAAATCCAACGTTCGATGCAGTCTTTTATCCATTCGTTCCAAAGAGGCTTCTCCAGTAAGTAGAACCTGCAATCAAAGACAGAAAAAAGAATTAAAAGCACATGCAACATATAATAATCAAGAAAAGCTAATCCAACTTAGTGATTAAGGAGTCTAAGTATTGATGTTATTCAATAAGCACAAGAACAACTCAATGAGATAAAGAGATCCATTGTATTATCTTGAATGAAAAGAGTAACTTTACAACCTGATGCCTTGATGTCGTACACGTTTCTCCCGAGGTCCTGAACAATCGTTCCTCCTTCAGTTTGACAAGCCTTCCTCTCTGAATACCAACATAGAGTTATGGACATAAGGGTATGATCATTCTCATGCAAACAACAACTAGTGTAGAGAGTATGCACTCTTGGTAATTTCTTCAGAAATTACAATATACAAGGTACCCAACATCTACAAACTACCCTTGAGACTGAAACATGAGCTCAATTTATAGGGAAATGGAGGTATTTTCAGTCCCACAAAGAGGGGGATGGATTCCTCTCATGAAGGGATTTGAGCTTCATGGACCAAGGGATAAGCTCCATGAGTGGAGGGATAAAGCATGAACTGATCGCGCCGCTAGAAGCTTCTAGTTGGGAGAATATTCGACCAGCTGGGCTTCTAGAATTTACTTTTTCCTTTATTTGAATTTTTACGGGGGTCTGCAAGCTTTATTAGCAGAACGTGCAGGGGATGCCGCAGGTTATAGAATGAGTATCCACGAACCCGCAAGAAAAGGATAGAAAAAGTGCGGAGGTATACTTTTAAGGGATTTAATGAGATTTTCTCCAATTCTAAGACTTGGTTCAGGAACATTAGGGTTTTTGACTTCTAAGGGAGCACAATATAGGTAGAGATAGACCTATATGGACAGTCAAATGTCATGGTGACAAAATAATGTGTAACAATAGCATGATCATGATCACAAATAGGTGGGAGTCCTTTGGGATTTTCAAACAGCTTGGAATGATTGTCCAAGACTTTTTGGAGATTAAGAGAAATAGATGCTTTTGATGTTGGAACTTCTAGTGAGCATAATTGTGCAATTACACCTCATTGTTCCTTCTTCATAGTCTTTGTCATGACATTAATAGAGTTTATTATCTTTCCCGGCTTCCCTGTGATACCCCATAATTAAACTTCCTTTCCTTCCGAAAAAAATTTCAAGAAAAGTTCTTGAAAATTAAAAGCTACAGTCCCCAAGGATTGTAGCCATTGTACTCCTAATACAACATCAACACTTCCCATTGGAATGGAAAGCATTGGACTATTCAATACATATTAACCCATGGTTAGCTTGATATTATGTCATTTTTCAGAGCAATTTATAGTTCCTCCATTTGCAACCATCACTTGACACTCTGGTGATGGGTATAGGAAGCAATCCAATTCCTTGGCTACCTTACAATGAATAAAATTATGGGTACTACTCGAATCAATTAACACTATTACCTTTTTCTTCTTGATATGTACTTCTATATTAAGAGTTTGAGGAGTGGTAATTCCTACCAATGCATTACATGATATGGTCAAACTCATTTATTCTTTCTCTAGGGTTGGTTCTTGGTGTATATCCTCTTCTTTTGAAGTTTCTTGTTAATTTTCTTCCTCCTCTTTACAATCTATGTAAAATAATTTCTTCTCAACACACTTATGACCTTTAGCATATTTACTATCACAACTGTAGCAAAGCCCTTTTGCTCTTTTTTTTTCCATTTTTTGTGGTGTAAAACTTGTAGGTTGTGGAAGTCTAGGAGTAGCAACACTTCCCTCTTTATAGATGTGAGTGGTAGGCTTCCTTGTCACCATAATTTTACATTCAATTTTTCTTTCCAACCTGAATGCCTTCTCTAATGAATTAGGTTCCCAAAGGTGAATCTCATGTTGGATGTTATCCATTTAAGTCCCTATGAAGACATCAATCCTGTGTTCCTATGAAATATCAACTACCCTTATATTCAATTTCTAGAATTCCTCATTGTGCTCCACCACTGAACCCTTTTGTTTGAGATTTATCAATTGGCCAAAGAAGGTTTTTCTCATTGTATCTTCATAATGTGTTATCATTTCCTCCATACAAATTGACCAAGTGACAATTTTCTTACGGGACCATCGATACCATACAAATGTATTTTGTTCTAAATATAAAGTTGCAATGTGTATCTTTTGTGTGCTTTTCACATTATTGAGATCAAAATATTGCTCCATCTGTAGTATCCATGTTACAGGATCCTTGCCATCAAACTTCCTCATATCAATATTTGGAACATGGTGGGTCTTCAATCCAACATTAGAGGTTATGAAATCATGATTAACATTTATTTTTTTCTCATCATGAGTTTCCTCTACTGTATTTTCGCCATTTGGAATCATTTCTTGTATCAAATTTGTCAAACTTTCCTTCAAAGCTTCCATGTTTTCTTTTAGATCATTCTTCATGTCTTCCATGTTGTCTTTCAATTTTTCTTCCATGTCTTCCATACCATTCTTCAAACCATCCATCTTAGCTTCCACACCTTTATTCAAACCATTCATCTTAGCTTCCACGTCTTTCTTCAAAACTTCCATTTCATTTTTTGTTTCTCTTTGCTAGAGCGAAAGTTCTTGCACTTGCTCTTGTAATTTTGATATATCATGTTGCACTTATTCCTATTCATGAGTCATAGTAGAGATTTCTGAGGGCTTAATGGGTGTTGAATTATTTTAAGGGGGAATTTTAGAACCCAATACTGATATCTATGCTTCAATATGCCCTTGGAATCACTTCAAACTGATTTTTCAAACATGACTTATGTAATTTAAAAAAATACACACCTTTTTCTTGCTTTTGAGGAGCTCGATATTGAAATTGATGTATCTCTGTAATTTCGGATCCCTGAGATTTTATCTTTAGTCCTTTAGTAGCCCTCTGAATATTCATTCCAATGCCATAGGTTTGACCTGATTTGGATTCTTCAAGGAAAAGTTATGCCCAATCTCCCACAATGACCTAATTATGGACTGGTTCAATAGAGTAAACTTGTACAACATGCCATGTGTCACTGTTTCATCCTTCAGCTCTGAAATTGATGCAAGGGAAACCAAAATCCATGTACTCTTCGCC
The DNA here is from genome assembly GCA_034641835.2 of Pinus albicaulis. Lineage (NCBI taxonomy): Eukaryota > Viridiplantae > Streptophyta > Pinopsida > Pinales > Pinaceae > Pinus > Pinus albicaulis. The sequence continues at coordinate 127,824,082 of CM076584.1, read as the reverse complement.
ACTTTTTATAGGATTCCAATCTGATGCTCAGAGAGATAGTAATGATGATTTTCCCAAGGTCACCTCTTTGAGATGAAATTCGGGAGCCTGACAAAACCCTAACTTCCACAGATCATATCTCTGAAACTATTGCGAAGCAAATTCTAAAATTAGTACACGAAGTTCCTTAGGATTTCCTCGCAAATTTTTTTTTTTTTAGCTTCTAAACCTTTGTATAAAAAAATTTATAGCAAAAATTCCACGATGACCTCTTTGAAGCAGCGAAACCCTAGAATCCAAAGCCTTGATACCAAATGTTATGAAACCAGCTCACAAAATAGAAGAAAAGAGAGATCAACAACTTAAAAATCATCCACTTCAAGGGGGGAAACTCCTTTACATTACATAAATGAAAATTTTTTGGATGATACAAATGACAAAACCTCCTTTCTATATATAAGAGTCCATGGGGTCATAATATAATCCTAGTCGACTTAACAATAATAATGTAAGGGCACAACAATAACAATAGTGGATTTTTATGGTGCACAATAATAACAATATGGGGGCTACAGGGGTACAACAATAACAATAAGGGGACTGAACTTACAACAATAAGGGACTACACTAGTAATATAGGGACCAGATCTATTTCTATGGAAGGTTTATCAAAAGAAAAAACATCAACAATAATAATTTGGGACTAAGGGTTTATTGTTGAAAAATACACCATTTTCAATACCATTAGAATTCCATTACAAGATCCTGCCATGCAGGGTCGAGTCATCATTTTTAGCCTATGATATTGTGTTGGCCAAGAGGCCATAACACCGACAGTTGAAAGTTAGAATATCAACCTGTCAAATTTCTATTGGATTGAGCTATTTCGAGGGAAGAGATTTATAATTTCTCAGTTAAAGAGGCAAATATATTCAGATCAAATCTTTGATGTTATATCTCTTTTTAGGGACCGAGGACTTCATATAATTAAACATTCACATTGACCGGAGGGCGTGTGTACAAATTCGGAGGCCATACACCAACAACTTTCATGAGGAGGTCACCAAAATCACACTCAACAACAAGGATGTCTCAGTGCCCAGCAAGGTAGATCATGGGACATGGCGAGTAGGGAAGATAACCACAATAGCTCGCATCTCTTTTACAACAACAACAGAGCTAGAAATTATTGTAGCGCTGAATCTCTGGTGGGGTCGTTTTTTTTCTTTCCATTAGATTTTAATTTATATCATGGAGTTGGTGACCACCTGCATTGGCATCTTTAGGAAGGGCACATACTCTGGTTTTTCAATATATTTTCTAATTGAAAAGAAGACCAATGCCAGCTATAACATTTCCTCAATCGCACGTTCTTTTCCAAGCATATGGGAACCCATTAAATTGACATGCGAAACAACTATTCTTATATGAGCTAAACACTACCAAAGAGGATGCATTCATTATTAAAGGATCTCACCGATACCCAAAACCTGCAGTGACAGGTTGATTGGAGTTGGGCTATTTTAGGAACCTGTGCATTGAGAGTCACCCCCAGACTCACACAGCATCCTCACATGCGAAGGGAAATGAAAAAACATTCCTGGGTTTGTTGATCGAATTGCATCGAGGTGGAGATGTCTGGTTTGAGGGATGTGCCTCAGTGTTCTTGATACCACCAATCAAATTGGAATGGAGCAGCCCTCAGAAACGGCAAAGCCACTATAGAGAGGTTTTTGGGGAGGTTAATTGGAATTGGGTAAGTACTGTGGTGTGCAAGATTATCCTTGAAATGCACTAAATTAAGTGGAACAATATAAGTTTTGTCACTATTTTTTCCTTTCATAAAGTGTTTGGCCGAGCATTCAAGTTTGGCAGCTACCACCAAGGATATAATAAACGAAGAAATTTATTTGATTTACTAGAAAATTTTAATATACTAAGTTGAAAGCTATTATTATTTCAAAAGATAGTCCCAGATCCAGATCCAACAGTAGGGGGCGTTGTCTTACAGAAAAGGAGCATCACGAGGCTAGCAGAAGGGAGTTGCATTGAGTACACCCACCATCACAGATCCGATAGAAGAAGGAAAATAGGGGTCATAGATCTGATAACAGAAGGAGAAGAGGGATATGAGATCAACATAGTATTTATGCTGCCAGGATTGTGAACGCAATAGAGGAGGTATGCACAATCAATCTGTCGCTCGAAGCTTGAGGATATCGGGCCATGGAATCTAGCGCTTAAGGTGATGACCCATCCATTCGATTCATCACTGAGTTGAGGAATATTTGTTTCCACATGCTCTAGGTCAATCATGGTTCCAGCTATGATGCGAATGGTTTTTAAATTAACACTCCCGATTATATTATAAGATAATATTGTGCTCGACCCACCAGTCTGGTATCAACATAATTTTTCACTTTTTTATATGTTCTCCATACTCAATAATAAATTTTCTTTTGCCTTATATATTTTCAATGATAAAGTGTTCCCAGCGGTATTTGTGAAATTTTAGGATTAAAATTATTTTGGAGGCTTAGATATAACTCTGCCACATTGAATTTATTGATTTGGGGAATAATTATGCTAAGTATTTGTAGGCTGATTCACATCATTTAAAGGGCAAGATCCCGCTTTTTAATATGGAGTTTTATCTGTGGGTTGTGTTTGAGAATTTGTTGGTATTTGAATTGCTAATTATCTTCAAGGAGATTGAAGAGATTGATCAGGAAGTAGAGTTTGTCAAAGTACTAGTTGCATGAGGAAAATATCATTACATTATCATTGCACTGAAAGGGCTGAGGTTTGATTTTCATGAAGGCTAAATATTAATATCCATTGATGCCAAGACATAATGTCATCATTTACTTATGGAAACACCTCAGGAATCAACATGGTAATACATCATTCGGGCCCCTAGGCTACACTACTTTTACAAATAAAAAATGGAAACGACTTATAGATCAAAATCAAGAGAAAAACAACAAACCTTTCTCTCGAAAGGTCCATGTAATCCTTCAACGGTCCAAGTATATCCGAAAGGAAGATGTAAATAACAAGTTTCTTTTTGAACTTGGATCCAAATTGCAGGATACAAAGTCAGAAAATGTCCTACTACGGTTAGACACATTAGATATGGCTCTCAGCTTGATAAAGCAATCACAATGGAAATGGTCCAGTTGGGCCTTGAAGCCATCCATGCTTGCTTTGATACAACCCAGGTTCTTGGAGCATTCTTGTGAAAAGGTTAGACTCACAGACACCTCTTGTCTCAGTAAAATCATAGCCTTAACAATGTTGCTACCACCCTACAATGCTGACATCACGAGGAGGATTTTTCGGGTAATGGTAGGAGCACTCCAAGGTTGGAAACCATCACCCTTCTTACTTTTTTTCAAAAGTGAAAAATTTTAGAACACACGGAGAAATTCAGATTTGGTATACTTGTGTTGGATCTAGAGTGTGATGACTTAATCCTTCAAATTCTCCAATACTTCTGCACCGGAATTACAACATATCCAAACTTCATCAAAACAGACATGCAAAAGATCACGTACCCGATCTTAGGAGAAGATAAGGCCATCTGCAAACAATTGAGATCCAAATTGTTGGCCATTTGGAGAAAGGATCTAATTGTATCACATGTTGCCTATGAACTAGTTGAGGGGTTGGTCAAACAGAACATCAAACTACTTAGAAATAAGTTAACCAAGGAGGAACTAGTAAGGATTTTTGGAGACAACAAGAAAGAACTAAGGAGGAAAGGAATTTTCTTTGTATACAAAGGAGCTCGGGAACTTAACCATTCATGTCTAGGTGATAGGGAGGCAACAAGGGAAAAAAAATTGGAGACTCCTTCATATCATTGAGATTCATCCATAGTTGGGTTCCTTGATTTTCGGGAAAGAACCCATGAAGGATTCAAGCAGTAAAATACATATGGTGATCAACAACACAATGTTTTTCAGAGAGACTTGCAGGACAAGCCGATGATAATTAGTCAACTTGAAAAAGTACATGGGGAAATGAAGGAGGTAATTCCTCCTAACGATGTGGTATAATCTTGTACAATTGAGTCTATAGATATCCAGGGGAACATCCATAAAGAGGATGGGAAATCAGGTGTAGATAAAATTCCACCAGTACATCCATGTTTGATAATCAGAGAGGGTGTATAACTTATCCCCACATGTGGAGAAGGTCAGGAAGAAGACATTCAAGGAGAATCAAATAAGGAGCCAGTAGTAATAAACCAACATGATGAGCATGATTATGTGGGGCAGCATGACAAATATGGTATGCAAGATGAGCCATTTCTGGAGGGTCAGTCAAAGGTTCAAGTTGAAGTTGTGGTCATGGGGCATCTGGTGTAGACAAATACAGAGGCATTCAACAGGGCAGTGGAATTTATAGTAGAGGACTTTCGGGAAAGGATCATGCATTTCAAGACAAATCTTATGATGTTGAAGTGGAGATTCTGGACAGTCCAAGACATTGTACTATAGGAGAATAAAAAAATTGAGGAGCTCATATGGGTATGTGCTGAATCAACGACTAAGTTGTCTAATATTGAGGAACGACTCAAGTCCCTCACAAGGAAGGAAGAGGAGTACAGTTAGGAGTTCCAGAGCATCCCTCTATAGGAGTACATAGATAAGGCTTGCAACACTACCTACCCACCTTTATACACTAGGAAGAGCTGGGCAGAGTTCTCCAAATGCATCATGTTGGGTGACCGAATGGGGCAGCATGAGTTGAGCATCGAGCATAATCAACATAGTAGATTTTCACATATTCATCCTTCCCAAGGCATGGATTGATGAGAGATTATGAGTTGGTACTCCATTGATGGGTTGATTCCTAGGAAGATACTCACAACCAAGGGCATATTGAAACTTGGGCCCTTTGGCACAGGCAGTGATGGAGGGTTGAGATGGTACCATAAACCACAGGTCCCATGACTTAGGTGGCATTGGGATCGAGGAGAACCCATTGGGGGCAGGATTGGTCAGAGGATTGTTTGGGATCCAGGTATCGAAGAATGCATTCAAGATCATTTAGCATGGAGGTATGGAATAACACACTTAGTTGTATGGGATCTTGGTATCAATGCTTATGTTGTGGATAACAGTGAATTGTTTGAGGGCAAGCAATCTTTGGGTGGGAGGAATTTTAATATTTCCTTTCCTTGATGTGGTCAAAATGAATGGAATCTACCCATGGTATTTTCCCGTGGGATCAACCCATAGTATTTGCCTTCATTTTTTGAGGGAAAATAATAAAATATGGGTTCTAGAGAGTTCCTCAAGGCTATTTAAGGGGATAGGAGCTAGGCATTTGGATTACTCATAATTTTTCTATCTTATTCTGTTTGGTTGAGGACTTGGCATGGCTAGTTACACTTGATCCCGGGACGAAAACTCCTCAGAGAATTTGTTGGTGGATCCATCCAGGGTTAACGTTTGTGCTTCGGTGTCTTTGTTTTCATATGCATTGAGCAACCGTGTATGTCGAGTCAAGGGCTCCATTATTTTTCTTGTAATTTGGAATGTCTCTTTTTCTAAGTATTAATTGAAATAAGGGATGCATTTTTTCAAATCCTTCTGTGTTCAATATTTTGTTGAACGTAATTTTAGTAGAACACCTAAATGTGCCAAATCAATTGAAAATTTTGCAGTTTGGGATCTTACAATAACAACATTATTCATTCCTTTCCTTGCATCACAACAATCCAACAAACATATGTAACCAACAAGGATGTGTAACATAAGAGCTCCAAGACAACCATGCCATCAATGACACCCTTTGCCATCCTACTTTGTTGCTCCTTTTCCATAACAATATATGCAACATTATCAACATGAAATCGACTCAACATTCAATAACAACATATGAAAGCAAGCTCTAACAAGTTATTTTCCTCCACTTCCAAAGAATAACAATACCTTGTTGTTGATCCTTTTCCATCAATGAAAACAATGCCAATAACTTCCACTACCACCAGATATTTGTATTTTAGATCTTTTTATAAGGTGGACATGCATCCAAATATTTCTGTGTTTTTTACAGTTCCATTAAATTTTTTCTTTAAATTTAGAATTTTTAATTAATTAAAACAAATTTCACTCTTATTTCAAAATCATAAAATAAAATTTAATAAAAAATAATACTTAAAAAAACAATGCCTTTATTAATAATAAAATATATCTAATATTAACAATAAAAAATATCCCCAGAGACTCAGAGATATTGGCATCTCTGCGGCCATATTGACAGCTATTATGTGCCTATATGAGTCTGTCTTTGGTCATATTTGCACAACTCATGGGATGTCTGATTTCATCTTAAGAACTATTGGGGTTAAACAGGGTTGTCCACTGTCCCCTACCCTGTTTGGGATCTATATTGATGAGTTGGAGGCATTTCTACATTAGCATATCCAAGACACCGATAGTTGTATTATTCACCGGGTTCTGATATCTATTCTACTCTTTGTTGACGATGTGGTCCTCCTCTCCTCATCCCTAGAAGGATTATAGAGTCAACTGGATGCCTTAACTCTATTTTGTGATCTTCTATAGTTGACGGTCAACCTGGGTAAAACCAAGGTTATGATTTTCAATGGGGTGAAGAAAACTTCGAACCTTCACTTCCTATTCAAAGGGGAGGAGGTTGAGATCACTAGCATGCATACTTACTTGGGGGTGCAATTCTCAGGTCCCCGCTTTAGTTTGTGACCAATGCGTCAACCTCTGATCAACAAAGGATATGGATCCTTAGCCCTTCTCGAGAGACAGTGATTTGGACATCACTTCTAGGACATCTCGTCCAAAATGAGCCTTATGGACACCTTGATTCGTCCCACTGTTCTATATGGCTCAGAGATTTGGGGACCTTATTTTACTTTAGTCAAATTGGGCTTCAACTAAGAGAGTCTAGATTCTTCTTCTCCACCGCATCATTAGATGCAAACAGACAGTACCTTAGCACATCATCCTACAGAGCTTGGAGCTTATCCCTTTTGGCTTGAGATGGTCTTAAGATTGGTTTCATTATTGCATCGGGTCTGGGGCTTTGCAGACTCAATAAAGAATAGGGACTGATATCCTTACTTGGAATATTTATTTTCTGAGACTATTACTTGTTCTACACCCTCGAGCCATGCCAGATGTTGGTTTACAAGAGTTTCAGATCTCTTAGAGTCAGTGTGAATTAAGTTGGATCGTCTCCCCCCTTTTCGATATTCCTTAAATGCTCTTGGTCACCTTTTACCTACTAGACAGGAGCTTAACAAGATCATCAGGGAGGACATAGATAAAAAGTGGATTGAATAGAAACTACAGTTCACAGGTGAGTACTGCACCTGGAGACTACACACAAATGGAGAGTACACTCTACATTCATTAATCAAATGATACAACTATAAATACATCACAAAGAAGTAGGAAGTTGTAAACAAACTCCTATATCCTAGGAACTAATCCTAACTTAAGGAGCTATGTTACAACAGTGTAACCATTTCTCCATTAATATACAAATAATATTAATCATTTCCAACTCTCCCCCTTAATGGAGAAAGGATTACTCTGAATTCCTAACATCCCTCTAAACAATTCAAACTTTATTCTCCCAAGAGGCTTAGTAAAAATGTTTGCCATATTGTCACAAGATTTACAATATTCAACAAATATTTCCTTTGATTGAAGTTTTTCTCTTACAAAATGGAACTGAGTATCAATGTGTTTGGTGTTTTTGTGAAATACTGGATTGTATGCTAGCTTGATGGTACTCTCGTTGTCACTTTTAATGGTAGTTTCTTCTTTCTGTTCTTCTCCCGCATCATTGAGAAGTCTTCTCAACCAGATAGCTTCACATGTGGCTGCACACAATGCTTGGTACTCAGTTTCAGCTGAAGATAAAGCTACAGTACTTTGCTTTTTGTTGCTCCATGCTAAGACCCCAGTCAAATATTGAATGCATAACCTGTGATAGATCTGCGATCATCCAGATTGGCTGCCCAATCGGAATCTGAAAAACCTGCAAGAGTAACCTCAGATGTGTCAGTGTATAAAATACCATAATCACTAGTACCACAAAGGTACCTCAACACACTCTTTGCTGCAACTAAATGACTTTTGAAAGGTTTAGACATGAACTGGCTCAGCACACTAACAGAGTATGCCAAGTCTGGTCTAGTTGTAGTAAGATATATCAGACTCCCAACTAGTTGTCTATACATAGTGGCATCCACCTCCTTAGTGCCATCGTCACTGCGCAACTTTAGATTCTGCTGCAATGGTGTTGCTGTTGACTTACACTGCTCCATCCCGAATTTTTCTAGCATACTTCCCTTGAGTAAGAAAATTCTGTCCAGAATCTCTCCATACTTCCAGACCCAAGCAATAATGGAAATTTCCGAGATATTTTATTTCAAATACTTGCAACATCTGCCGTTTTATTTCTTTGATCAGAGTATCTGCATTACCTGTTATAATCATATCATCCACATACAAAGAAATTAAAATTATTTGCCTCTGTTTATTATACTTGGTATACAGATTTGGATCATTCATGCTCCTTTGAAAACCATGTTGTAAGAAGAATGAATCGATCTTCTCATACCATGACCTGGGTGCTCGTTTTAAACCATATAATGCCTTGTTCAATCTACAAACTAGATGTTCCTACCCCTTTTTAACAGACCGTTCAGGCTGAACTAAATAAATCTCTTCTTTCAATTCACCATTCAGAAATGAAGACTCAACATCTAACTGGTGTAGCTTCCACTTATATTTTGTTGCTAAAGAAATTAGCTTTCTAATGGTATTTAATTTTGCTACAGGGGCAAAGGTTTCATCAAAATCTATTCCCTCTAGTTGTGAATAACCCTTTGCTACCAGTCTAGCTTTAAACTTTTCTATACTCCCATCTGCATTCACTTTAGGTTTGTACAACCACTTACAACCTATGGGTGTTTTACCTTCAGGCAGTTCAACTAGATCCCAAGTATGGGTTTTAGTAATTGATTCAATTTCTTCATTCATCACAGCCCTCCATTCATCAGATTGACTTGCTTCTTTATAGTTTGTGGGTTCTACAATGTTTAAAATACTTGTCATTAAAGCATAGTCTTTCAATCTGGCTGGTAATTGTGTCTGCCTACCTGATCTCCTTGGTAGGGGACTTACCTCAAATCTTTCTGCTTCAGACTTGTACGGGCTTGCCTTATTGGCTACATCACCTATTTCTTCTTTTTTCTGCTCCTGCTTCTGATTATCCTCGTTGTTTTCTTCCAATAATAATGGAATGTGCCATTCATTATTACTGTCATCCTTTCCTTCCTCAACCTGTTCATGAAATATCACATCTCGACTTGAAAATATTTTATGAGTCACGGGATTAAATAACTTGGCTTTAGGATCTAACTTCTTTCTATTCACCTTGGGTATATGGGCAAAGACTTTTGACCCAAATACTCTCAAATGACTCACTGCTGGTTCGAATCCATATAATGCTTCAAAGGGAGTTTTGAAGCCAAGACATTTAGTAGGACTCCTATTCTTTAAATAAACAACAATGTTGATGGCTTCAGCCCAGAAACCATTTGATAGACCCTTACCTTTAAGCATACTCCTTGCGCACTCCACAAGATTTATATTCTTTCGTTTTGCCACTCCATTTTGTTGTGGTGTATGAGGCACTGTAAACTGTTGAACAATCCCATGATTTCTGCAAAAATTCATGAACTCACCCGACCTGTATTCTCCCCCTTGATCTGAGTGGAGAATTTTTATACATTTTCCTGTCTGCTTTTCTACCAAAGTTTTAAATTCTTTAAAATACTGAAAGGTCTGACTCTTTTTACTCAAAAAATATATCCAAGAGAATCTAGTGCAATCATCAGTAAACAGAAGAAAATAATACGCACCACCTAGCGACCTGGTATGCATAAGTCCGCATATGTCTGTATGCACCAGCTCTAGAATATCTCTTCTCTTTCTATCAATATGCAAAGGAAATTCCTCTCTATGCATTTTCCCTAATGCACATCAATCACAATCCAACTGAACATTATGAAAAGCAGGGAGTCCATCGACCATACCTTTTATTTGAAGTAACATGAGGTCTTGTAAATTAAGGTGACTGAATCTCTGGTGCCAGAGGTTTTCGGCTGTCAATCCTGTGCGACCATGGCTTGTTGTGGCATGGTTTTGAAATTTAGTCTGTACAGGCTCCCCACACGCACTCCTGATGCAACTGTTTCCATCTTGCTATCCTTTATGACACAGCGTGTCTTGAAGAATTCAACCAGCAGATCCTGATATGTTATCATAGACACAGAGATCAAGTTTTTCCTAATCCCGGGCACATAGAATACATTCTTAAGATGTCTAATGTCACCATTAGGCAATCTTACTGGAATATCACCATACCCTTTTATCTCATATCCTCTGCCATCTCCTAGAAAAGTTTTAGACCCACATGAAGTTTCTTCAAGAAATTCAAACCATTCTTTCTTACATGTCATATATGAGGATGCGCCAGAATCGACATACCATATGTCGTCATGATCTTCCTTCGAAGTTGAAAGCACACAATCAGCTACAAATAGTCGAGTTTCATGACTATAGTCTTCATCTTCATTGACAAAATATCCTTTGTGCTTACTCTGATTATTCCTTGCTTCGTCTCTCTGCCTCTTAAAACAATCCCTAATTTCGTGGCCAAGTTTCCCACAGTAAAAACATTTCTTGTTTGAAAATTTGTTTGCAGAAATACCTCTAAATGGTCTCTTTTGAAACGTGCTACCTCCTCTCTATTGCTGATGTGGCTGCTGCTGTTGTTGTGGTTGCTTCCCTCTAAACTATCGCCTCTTCGCCACTAGAGCAAGATCATCATTCTGCGGTCTTAAATTATGTCGCTGCTCTTCTTCTTATAGCAAAATTCCTGTCAATTCTTCAAATGCAGGGGCTTTATCCCTCGCTGCCAATCCTGTGATGAACATCTGATATTCATCCTTCATTCAATTCAATGTAATTGTGACTAGATCAGAATCGGACACCTTTTCTCCGATGTCTCCTAATCTGTCCTTCAAGTCTTTAACCTTTGCAATGAATCCAACAGCAAATTCATTTTCCTCCATCCTCATCACAAACAACTTGCCTTTAAGTGACAAGATGTGATTTGTATTTTGTGTCTGGTATAGATTCTTGAGCGTCGTCCAGATCTCAGTAGACGATTTTCCATCTCTAATGTGTGGGATAATATTATCCTTGACTGACATCTTCAGTATGACTCTTTCTTTGTTCTCCCTTTTATCCCAGTCTTGTATAAGTGCGGTTGTTCCTGTTACAATATTTGGTTTCTTCTCCTCACCTGTGACAATCGACCACACATTTTCTCCCTCAAGCAATGTCTGTAGCTTGAATTTCCAATTGGTGAAATTGGACCCATCGAATTTGCTAGACTCGTTGAGATATGTTTCTATGGTATTATTCATACTGGACTGATCTGATTCCAGACCCTCCGATGATTCTAACCAGTTGAATAATTACAATCTACACTAACAAAAATTCAATATATACCAGATCCTGATCACCGATCTACCTCCAATCTGGCCCGATCTTGTGACTGTAACTCAGATCCTCCACTGATATGATGATTACTGTGTCTGCGACTCGAATTTACCACCAACGGGAAAATCCCCTTTACAGAACCACCAACCAATGTATCTGTGACTTAGATCTACCACCACCGGGAAAATCCCATGTGCAGAACTGCCAACAAAGGTGTCTGCGACTCAAATCTTCCACCACCAGGAAAATCCCATGTGCAGAACCAGCAATAACGTCAGAGACTCAGATCTACCACCACCGGGAAAATCCCATGTGCAGAACTGCCAAAGAGAGAGATTGGCACTTTTCTGAGGCAAATATCTGTGCCAAATAAAAGATTCATGTAAGTGCCCAAATTGGCGCGGGTATGGCCCTGGCAATCGCGCCAATTGCTCTTTTCAGCGCGACTGTCAACAAAAAATTCGCGCCAACCCTCCTGTGCTCAGAGATTCCAAAAAATCATCCGAGACCTGTGAGTGAGGTGTTTGCTGCAGACCACCTGCTCCTGTGAGCAACGAAGCTCCTGTGCGCACCGTAGCCGCTAAGGCTCTGTAGCCACTAAGGCTCTCAAAACAAATCAGGCTCACCCGGTCTGAGCTCCGATACCAAGATAAAACTGGATTGGATAGAAACTGCAGCTCACAGGTGAGTACTGCACCTGGAGACTGCACACAAATGGAGAGTACACTCTACATTCATTAATCAAATGATACAACTATAAATACATCACAAAGAAGTAGGAAGTTGTAAACAAATTCCTATATCCTAGGAACTAATCCTAACTTAAGGAGCTACATTACAACAATGTAACAATTTCTCCATTAATATACAAATAATATTAATTATTTCCAACTGACATCTCTAGGCAGTTCATCCAGGTCCCCTGGGTCAATCCTCCGAGGGGTGGTGGCGGGGGGGGGGTGGTTGAACCCAAATATGGCCCTCTACATTGAGCACTTCTTGGAGTTGAGAGACGGGCTCATTGTTCGACCCCAATATACATTTTGCCACACGATGCATGCTCTTCACATTCCTCTAGGAATGTTCAAAGTAGGTTCTCATAGACTTCGGGTAGATACAGACCACCAGATTGATAGACCAGACAAAATCTTTCAGGTATGTCATTTACAAGAAGTGGAGACTGAGGTGCACTTCATTTTTGGATGCCCTATCTACTATGAGATCAGAGGACAATTCCATTGCTTGTTTAGATATTCTCATACTCTCGCCGAATTTTTCAGGTATCTCGATCAGAGATGTTTGGCCCTATATATGCAGGAGGCTCTCAGGTTCTGAACCCATATTCTTCATCCTCCCATCAGATCAGACCCCACACAGAGGATCATGACATTTTTCAGGGTACTACTTTTAGACAAAGGCACCAAAAAACTGATTGATACCAGTACATATCCAGAATTTAGATCAGTGAGGATCCGTGGGATCTAACCCCCCCACACGAGATCTGAGCAGCGGATCTATCTCAGATCCATTCTCGGGAGACAAACTAGGTCCTACAGACCTCAACAGCATATGAACTCCTCCGTGCAACGATTTAGTGGACACTCCGCACTTTCCACCAGCTCTACATCGGGCCAACCAACTTTGTTGAGTTTCCTTCAATGTTCTTCATTTAGCCTCAGATGTTAGGAGATATGGGTATAATCGTCATACCCATTAGCTCCCGGATCTTCTTCGCGAGGGAATTTCATGCATTGTATCTTTTATGTTCATTCATCGTATCTTTTATATTTCATGTATTGTATCTTTTATATTCATGTATTGTATCTTTTATAGGAGACCGTTTGGTTCTCCCGCATTGTATGGACATTGTTGTACTCAAGAGTACCTTTGACCTACTTTCTGGTCAATAGTTGAGCATAAATAAAATTATCTGATCTTATCTAATAATTTTCTTTATCTAAATCAAATCTTAAGATGACCATATAGATATAGATATTGTCCATCGACAAACTTTAAATGATATGTCCATCACACAATCTTGTTTAGATGCATAGGTAATCACCCAAAAGACCCACCTCCACTAATAGAGTTAAGCAATTTTAAGGAAAAAATTCCCATATAAAACCATATCCAATTTCAACTTAACTTCTGGAAAAAAAAAAAAAATTTATAACATAATACAACGAAATTAAATTGCAGTGTAGTTAATAAATAATGACAATAAGTTCTTCTCCCCTGGACGTGGAGGAGGAGCAGCAGAAAGTTCAAGTGGTTCTTCCTTGAGAGGAAATAAACGAAAATGTGACTGCCTTGGCAAGGAAGCTTCTTAAATAGTTTAATGATAATAATATCATTTCTGACACCGAACATATCCTAGCATCTGTATTTACATTTCTGAAACGGAAAAATATCATTTGCCTGGATTTGCATTAGAACAAATAGATACGGCTACTTCACTCTTATGTAATGTCCATGTGCTAACATCAAATATCCAATTTTCAAATTGAGTTACAGCACTACTTGTTCTCTGTGAAATTGGTGGTTTTGAGTTATTTTAATGTTGCATGTGAAATAAACAAACATAATATTATGTCCCCATTTGACATAAACAAAGTAGACATGTTGCACCGATAGAAGCAAGGGCAGTATCTGCAGATATTGTTGCTTGAAACTTTCACGGGACACCAGCTGTTTAAATGCTTAAATTATCCACCGCCATTTTCTGTAAATGCTATAAAAATTGAGACTATAATATCCCTTAAGAGAGATATGGTATAGGCATATAAGTGTAAACCAGAGCTCTGTTGCAAAACAAATTGAACTTAGTGCTGAAATAATATAGGGGTGCGTGTAATTTTGGTTAGTAGAGGCCATCATGGATAGCTGCATTTTCAGTTGGTTGCTGGTCACCATTGTGATAGCTCTCTGGTTTCAGTTAGCAGAATCCTGGAACAGTGGTGGTCAATGGAGTTCGGCCCATGCCACATTCTATGGTGGCGACGATGCCTCTGCAAATATGGGTAAGTTAGCTTAAACATATAATACTATTCTTGTAATTTAATTGATTCATTTCAGGCCTTCGAATTGAATTATGACAGATTCATCTTACTTTTAGATCTATTAGGAAACCATAAAAGTAAAGCCAGAAGAGGAAACTAGAATTGAGGTAATTATTACAACTTCATCACAGACAGAAATAAACAAAGAGGAGAAAACTCTAGAGATGTGTTTGGGCTGTAGTATAACATTCTGATTTTCTTTGTCACCTTTGATGTAATAATTGGCTTATAATTCCATCCTCTAGAGGAGATGGAGTGTTATGGAGTGTTAACCAGTTATTTTTATATTGATTGTAGATTTTAGGAATCATAGGATTCTAAAATATTTTTGAATTCTATAATCAAAATAAATTGTAACACATAGTAAATTATATGGGGTGGCTCTTCTATTTTTCATCTCTTTATGGATCTAGACTGATGCCCAGAAGCAGTGTATCTTTTACTTTGTTTTGTCATTATCATTTAGTTTATCCCTTCTCTATAAAACTATAAAACTTTTATAAAACAGTTTTTTTTTAAAGTAGATACCAGGTCAACAATGGGCTTATTCGTGACTCAATTACAAATTCCAAAATATTTGAAAAATCTAACAAACACTTATGAATACCTATCTCGATTTCTTTACACTCCCATAGTACATTAAACTTGTATATCGTCTTTGTGACAGGAGGGGCATGTGGGTATGACAATGTTTACACAAATGGCTTCGGAGCAACAACAACTGCAGTGAGCTCTGCCTTGTTCCAGAATGGTGCAGTTTGTGGAGCTTGCTTTCAATTGATGTGTGATGCAGAAGCCGATCCGAAATGGTGTCTGAGGGGTAAGAAGGTCAGGGTTTCGGTTACCAACTTCTGCCCTCCAAACAATGCTCTTGCTGGTAACAATGGAGGATGGTGCAATTCCCCACTCAGACACTTCGACATGTCGTTGCATGCCTTCAGACAGATTGCACTCTACAAAGAGGGGATTGTGCCACTCTTGTACAAAAGGTATGAACGACTCCATAATGTAGATAGAAACTGTTTTGTTCCTTGATTACACAGGATATACTTTGGAAGCAATGTAATAGCTAGATTGTATGCTTCACATTACTCTGTATTTGTTGGATATAAAATCTCTATGTAATGTATATGATGATTAATAGTTGAATTGAATTGCATGTTTGATATTGTTCAGTATTGTTGGATATGTAAAATCTACAACAACAACAAAAATCTACCATCTATATAAGAGCATAGTTTTTAGGCTTTTAATCTTAATTTATATAAGAACATAGTTTTTAAGCTTTTTGTATGAGAATCGACAACTGGATTGGAGTTTTACTAACTAATAAAGAGTTGATTTCCACAATTCTCACTATACTTTTTGAATTGATTTCACAATTGGCACTCTACTTTTTTAGGTGAACCCAAGATTCACATTATTCTTCTAAAACCACCCACTATTATGGTTGAACTGCTACTATGGAAATCTATATAGAAATCTATATAAAGAATAGTTAAATATAATAAAATTTAAAATTAAAAGTAATTTTAAATCCAAATTAATTTACAATATGTAAACCTATAACACAAGAGTATTAAAACTTATTTATAAATCTTTTGTTTTCTAAAATCCATCCATTTATTCTTTATAGTTTTTCAATTACAAAACTTTCATATTTATTATAAATATGTTAATATTAATTTATTATTTATTATTTATTTATTAATTTCATCTCATCGTATTTTCTATATATTAATTTTGATCATAATTTCTTCACTCAGCTCATTTATTATCCATGCTTTATCTACTCACCTTTATCTTATTTTTATAATTTCATTATTTTCTTTTTTTTCTTTTATCTTCTCACATTTTTTACCCTTCAGTTGTTTTCAAAAAAGTCACTCAGATTCAGATTGATCAATATAAATAGAAACTTCATTCTGCATAGTGAAATTTACTTGAGAAATTGAGAATAATCGGATTGCAGATGTTAAAATATTCCAAAAATTTAATAAACATAAGCTAAACAAAACATGTAATCTATCATATATTTTGAAATCTGCCATTAACCTAAAAAGCTAAATCTATCATATATTTTGAAATCTGCCATATATAAACAACCTCACAATTTTCCTTACATGTTATCAGATTTTACTTCCTCAAACCATATGAACAGAAACTTGATTATACACTTCATTCTGCATGGTGAAATTTACTTGAGAATTTGAGAATAATCGGATTGTAGATGTTAAAATATTCCAAAAATTTAATAAACATAAGCTAAACAAAACATGTAATTTATCATATATTTTGAAATCTGCCATTAACATAAAATATACATCATGAGATTTTACTTCCTCAGAAACTTCATTATACATCATGAGATTTTCCTTGAATGGGGTTTAAATAGGGTTTAAATATCCCCTATGCTCCATATAATTCTTCGTATTGTCTAAAATTCTCTAAAGTTCCTGATTAGTTTGTGACCAGCGATATTTCAATGTTTGTAGGGTGAATTGTGTGAGAAGGGGAGGCGTGCATTTTACAATAAAAGGCCACGCCTTCTTCAATCTGGTATTGCTGACTAATGTGGGAGGCAGTGGAGATGTGGAGAGCGTGTGGATCAAGGGCTCAAGCTCGCCTGTATGGCAACAGATGCAAAGAAATTGGGGAGCCAATTGGCAAAACAATGCAAACCTGAATGGGCAGGGTATATCCTTCCGAATAACTACAGGAGGCCAATATCACCAGACAATCACATTCGTCAACGTTGTCCCTGCAAATTGGCAAGCCGGGCAAACTTTCATCAGCACCCACCAGTTCTTATGATCATAACATCCCTCGAACTTTCATTCAAGGACTGTAATTGGGTGCCAAATTAACCCTGATTTTGGCTCCGTGTCCACCGGTTTGATCTTCAGCGACGCAGATTCTGTCATAAAACTCATAGAATGGAAATGTACGAACTCAATAAGACTTGTCAAGTGGATCTCAACCACAACAAATGGAAAAAAAAATTGATCATGTTTAAATCTGTATGTGTTCTGCATATAATGTATAGCAAGATCCAAGATATAGATTTAGCAGGGAATTTCACGTTTAATTTAGAATTTCGTCATTTTATATTAACTAAAATCTCGAATAATAATAATTAATATTTAATGAGATTACAATTGCTAATTTTATAAAGGTAAAATATTATTTGAAATTATTTATATTTTTTTTTTTAAAATCCGGTAAAAGTATTGAAGGAAGTATTCCACCATCACTATAATTTTGATAAATTATAATATTTTAAATTTTAAATTTATTTTTTAATAAAATGATGATTAATATATAATGTGATTAAAATTGATTTATCTGATTTTAAAAAGGTAAGAAGTTACTTGGAATTCTTTATCATTTTTATTTCTGCTTTTGCAAAAGTATTGAGGAAAGTATTCCAAGATCATCATAGTTTTGTTGAATTAAAATCTTAAAAAGGTAGATGTTGTAACAAATCTTTTAAAAGTGAGAAGTAATCTAAGCATATGCTCTACAATCTAAGAGTTAGCAAAGGTGACAAACACATTACATTGCGTTTTGGCAATTGATCAACCCAAATTTCACTATGTAGCTCCAAACAATTTTCTAACTTTTTAATATATATGCCAAAAGGGGAATTAAATCCAATGTTTAATTCTTCATTAGGAATGGTATCCTTTCCATTCAAGTTCACCACATGCATTTGCATCTATCTCTGAATCACATGCTTCTAGCACATGCACTATTTGAGAAACACTACCAAATTGTTTTTCACTTCTATTATTTCTCAAGTCATTGATATTGCTTGCATTAGCTCCAACAACTTCAGTTGTGTCAGTCCCCATCTTGGAAGACAAATCCCCTTTGTTGAAGGATTTCTTGTACCAAGATCATCATTATTGGACCAAGTGGGGGTTACAAAACATGAGGCAAACTCTACTATGGAAGATCAATTACAAGTCATTTGAGGTAAAGAATTTGATTATCTAATGGATGACCTTTGTAGTAGTCAATCAATCTAAAATTCTACAAAATTTCTGTAGGATCAATGCGAAAATGGTTAAAAGAGGATTTGAGTAGAGTGACACCTAATGTCCTCTTATCAAAAGCATCATGTCTCCTACAAATAATCTCTTATTTGAAAGGATCAAACAACATGTACTCCTTTAACTCTTAAAATTAGACCATCATAATCATAAGCATGATTCACTGCATCCATTTTTTTCATTTCCCTTCCAAAATGTAAGCCTACACTATGCATCCAAAGGTTATAATATGTCTAACTAAGGGTTTTCTCCCAATCCATTTCTCAACAAGAATCACATTCCATATAGCTTTAGCCAAAATCATATTTAACAGACACTTCAAGAGAATTAAATAACTTCTGCTAGAAACCTAGTCAACAAACCTTCACTAAAGAAAACAACATGCGATTTCTACCAAAGTCTATTTTTTTCTTTTCACAAAACCATTTTATTAATGTGTGTAATTTATAGATCTTGACCAAGTGATACCATGATATGAAAAATAGATTTTAAAAATCCTTACTCACATATACTCTTCCCATGTTTGATAGTAAATATTTTACAATTTGATTTAATTGTTTTTCAACTAACGCCCTAAATTCCTTGAACTTGTCAAATACATGGCTCTTATGATTCAATAAATAGACCCAAGTATAGCCAAAAAAGTAATCAATGAATATCAAAACATATCTCCCATCAATTAGTGATGGTTTCTTCATGAAACATAGGCCACTGAAAAAAAATCTAGCTAAATATTTTCTCCCCAAACCTTCCTTGTTTCAAAGGCAATGTGGTGATGCTTTCCAAACATACACCCTTCACATATTCCATAGAGGAACAACATTGGGTAGTCAAGTAATCATGATATTTTTCACCATCAATTTCAAGCTTCAAAAATTTAGATTTCCAAGTTGTCCATGACAATACCAAATATTTATTGGGGAAGTCACATAAGTTATACAATATGTCCTTAGGATCAATAAATTCCTTGGTGAAAACAACAAAGTTATTGTGCATATCTTTTATAACAAACTAATTTGGCCAAAAATTTATACCAATCTAATTTAGTGAAGGAACATAGAAAAAATTGGTACTCAAACTAGGTAAATTATATGCATAAATGATGACACCATTCTAACATCCAATCTTCCCACAACAACAAAAAAAGTACTTAATCATTTTCTCTCTCTCTCTCTCTCTCTCTCTCTATATATATATATATATATATATCTGTGTGTGTGTGTGTGTGTGTGTGTGTGTATACAACTTCATTTAATGAAGAAAAGAGAGGGGCATATTTCGCCATATGATGGTTGCAACCAAAGTTGGTTATCCATTCACTTTTAGAAGTGTGATAATGCAAGCCTTAAGAAGAACCAATATTAAATCTACAGCTCTCTACCTTATCTTCTAAAATTTAATGCTACAAGATAATTGACCTTCTAATCAAAGTTTCTCCTTTAAGGTTTATTCATCTTCTCCTCTATGTCCTTAATTTTATGCCAACAATACTTCTCCATATTTCACAATTTCCAACAATAATGACATGTTTCCTTCTTACTACCCTTTTTCAGTCAAACTCTATTCACCATGCTTCTTCTTAACATTTTGGTCTAAGTGATCACATTTTTTCTCCCAACTACATTGTCAACCTATTTCTCTATAATTGTTTTTAGCTCTTTCCCTTGGACAAATACCATTGTTGCATGAGCTCAAGTCTTTATTCATCAAGTAATTTTTCATGTGCCCTAATTAGTAAACCAAAAGAAGAATCAAAGGTATACTCCTTACCATTAGATTTCTTCAAAGTCCAACTGGCATAAAACAACAAAGAGAATCCATTAGAAGGTGTATTTATATTAATCAAAATCAATTATATAAGCTAACCATTGTTCTTTAAAAAATTTACTTTCACATTCACCTAATTATAATTGAAGTTCCTTCACACAAACCAAGTAATTTTCAATTCTTTCAAAATAAAGAGGATCTAGAGTGTTAAGCCTTATATAAGCCTCATGTTAACCCTAAAAACCCTTAATAACCCAAGATATTGAGTAATTGCATTTCCATTTTTATGTTGTTATGTAGGCTAGAACCTTTCATGGTCCCATTTTATTATAATTGTACCATTTGTACCTTATAAATATACACTAACGAGATATAGTCTTAGGATCAACAAATATTGTCTTATATATTGTGTTCATTGTTAAAGGAGGTTCCCTTTGGGAGATGACTATAATTATTGGTTTCTTATCATTTTTAAGATGCAAGGTTCATAATGTTTGTTATTAGAGCTTATGATCCTAGGGTTTTGTTGCTTCAAACGAGCCATCTTAGAATTTTCACTATAAATTTTTCCTTGGGATACTTCAGATGGTGAAAGTTGGAGCATATTCAGGAGAAATATCATAGAACATATAGTTAAAATTTCAAATCTTGGTTTTCTATACTTTCGGAGATATTCACCAAGGAAGTTAGCGTTCAAAATCCTACTAAAATAAGTTTCAAATAGGCTAGATTGAAATTTTTGCTCTAATTTTTTCGGTGATTTTTAGATTGTGAAATTTTGAGGAGATAGAGGAAAGATACTAGGAATCTATTAAAAAAAAAATCAGATTTTGGCTCAGTATACTTTCATAGATATTCTTTGAGAAATTTAGGATTCCTGAATGTTCCTAAAATTAGTTTTAAACAAGTCAGTTTGCAATTTTCACTATAATTTATTTTCCATAATGTTTTAAATTATGGAATTTTGAGGAGAAAAAAGAGAGATATCTAGGTGCATGTAAATATTTCATATTTTGGTTCGCTAAAATTTCAAAGATGTTCCCTATAGAAGTGAAGGTTTCTTAATGGTCTTGAAATTAGTTTCAAACATGTAATCTTGGTATTTTTGCTGTAACATTTTTCTTTTCTAAGAATTTTCAAACTGTGAAGTTTTCAGAGACCTTAGGAGACATACAAAAGTACCTTAGATAAAAATTTCATAATTATATTTGAAGAATTGGATATGACACATTTTTCTCTTGGGATGAGGCCAAAAATATAAACAAGTTATGGGAAAGCTACCATAACTTTTGATTGGCACATCAAATTCTAGTTAGACATGTGGAATTGCAAAGAAGACATATAAGAGTATTGCATACCAAAGTTTCAAATTAAGAAGGGCTTAAATATCATAGATATATCAAGAAAAAAAGTCACCCATTTAGATATTCTCCAAATTAAGATTTGAAGGTATGTAACTTACAAGTAATGCAACTTTTGACCAGAAATTCCTTTTTTTATTGGGTCACTAGAAATCGTGATAAAGAGGAGTACTATTATTATTTTCTCACATATCTCCAAAGAAAGATCCAAAAGCTACTACACCAATTAAACTTTATAAAGGTTCATATAGGACTTAAATGAAAAAAGTGAAGACTTATAATTTAGGTTCTCCCAATTAGATAAAAACGTTAATGAAATGGGTGGTTGTAAGTTGAAAAAGGTGGATTTATCAAGTTCTAAAAAAACATTAAAAGAGAAAGGATGGATGAAATAGAAAATAAGATGAGTGAAAATAAGGAATAAATACAAAAATCTTGAAAAGAATTACAAATTATTCTATTAAAGGATCTCCCGAAAGAGGATATTGAAATTCAAGGAAATCACAAACATACGAAGAAGCATGATGTTGAAACTCAATTACATATGGGGATTATTCTATCATGATTAAAGAGCATGAATATTGAGATCGATTAAAGAGCACGAATATTGAATCACAAAACTGTAATCATGAATTTTCAATCCAGGATCCACATCATCAGGGCTCCAAATTAGCAACAAGGAACTACTATATTTTGAAGATCGATATGATGAAGTTTGATAGTAACAATACTATTACATGGATATTCTAGATGAAGAAATACTTTTATCGACACCAAGTGGCATCCTTGTAGGTTTTAACACTATACATATAATACCTACAGACGAATTCTTAAAAAAAAACCAGAAAAAATACAATAGCAATCACATAAAAATATACATAGATTTTTCTCTTAGAACCTAAAACGAGGAAAACTACATTTATTTTTCATTATCTTCCTTTCAATTTTACAATAAATTATTTATAATGGATGGTTTCATAAAACCTCAATCCATTAACCCTGTATTCGAGTATAATCGTAGTTCCTTTGACTGGATTTACAAAACCATGGGAAAAATCGCGCCTAATTTTTTTTCAAGGCATTGCCCCGAACCTCGTGCAAGGGGGCTACCACACCCCCTATAAACCCTCAAAAAGGGGGACTATTTTCCCCCTTACGACCCCCCAAACTAGAGGGCCCGCTACCACACTCGACACACCGTATCACATGTGGGTATATTCATGAAAAGAAGGTAACACATACTCAAAAATCCTTACAAAAGGTAAATATTGCATCCATGTTCTTAGAACAAGACCAACATATATGGTATCAATGGATTTGTGAAAGAAAAAATGATTATGTTATATTTTGGTCCATTTTGTAGAGGAATTGATATAGCACATTATGAGGTTATTAAGGGAAAAATATTCTTTAGTCAGTTGGTAAATATTCGACAAAAGGGTCCAATTACAAAGCACATTCAAGGATTCCAAAAGTGGAGTCTCGGGGAAAAGAAAATTTTAAATAATAATTTATTAGAACTTTTTATGGGAACTTTAAACAAAAACATCCAACATGAGGTGTGTCTCTTTGAAGCTAAATCCTCATAGCATGCTTTTATTCTAATGAGGAAAGTTGAAAGCAAAAAAATGACTACTAGAAAATTGGTCACCAACAACTATAAAGAACATCAATTTCCCTCTCTTGACCTCACCCAACCAATAAGGCTAGCACCTCAGCAAATGGATAAAAGAAGAGAAAAAGGAATAGGTTTCAATTGTGACAACAATTATATTAATGGGCATAAATGTGGTGAGAAGAAATTCTACATAGATTTTGAAGAGGAAGAAGATCAATAATTGGAACCATCACAAGATCTAGAGCCTGAAGGGACTACTCCAACAACACCTTGTCATTCATTAGTAGCCACCAATGCTCTAAAAACCCTCAAGGTAGAAGGATATATCAAAAATAAAAATGTAACAGTGTTGATTCATTCTAGCAATACCCATAACATCATCAATTACAAATTAGCAAAACTTCTCAAATGTTTCGTATATCCAACAACAAAGTTTCAAGTAATGATTGTAGATGGGGATATCATAAATTTTTTAGGGAGGTATAATAGTATTAAGCTCAATCCGGAGGATTATTTATTGGATAGTCCCATGATTACAATACCCATGGGTGGTGTTGATGTTGTATTAGGGTCAAATTGTAATATTCCTAATTAGCATTGCTAATTGGAATATTTCATTTTTGTTTAATTTTGCCACTTTAGCTAAAAATAATAAATAAAGTGAGAAATAAGAGGGGTCATCTCACTTTATAAAATAAAGTGCTTTCCTAGTTGATTGACGTTGTAACTTAAAGGGGTGGCCTTGGGGGTCCACACGTGTATGAGGGGAGGCCTCACGCTGACCCAAGAGTAACTGCGCAGGCCAAGGAGGGTGAAGGACGCAGTTAAGGTTTTGGAGGGAGTTTAGCACTATAAAAGGAGGGGTTTCCACTGCAGTGTAGCATCGCCTTTCATCACCGGGGTTTGTCGGGAGGATTGAGATCAGCCATCTTTCTAGTTTCCAGCTCATAGTTCCAGTGCAGTGCAGCAGCAGTTCTTCATAGCAGTTCTTCAGCCAGCTAGGACGCTGTCCTTATTTGCAGCCATTATTTGTTCTGAGAGGGCCTCCACTTGCCTAGGGCAAGGATAGGTGCACTCATTCTGATTATCTTGTACTCCTATCTATGTGTTCTGAGATTAATAAAATGGCTTAGTGTTCTGGCATTCTATGTGTACTTGTTCCATTATCTGGTTCCAGCATTTTGTTTTATATATCTGTCTGGCATATTTCTGTGTATTACGGGTTATTTCCCTTTGGGGATATTACAGTGGTATCAGAGCATAATTCTGGCTCAGCCTGTGGTCTATGACATCGGGAAAGAGATCATACAGAGCAATAGCAGTTGCAATACCAAAAACGCAGTTGGAAAAAGGGCCAAAATATAAAGGGTCAAATTTTGAAGTTTGGAATCATGAGAAACGTTTTCTGGGTTTTTCTGGGTTTTGGACAAGGATCACCTTCCCAAATTCCTGGAATTTTCTGAGTAGTTTTCAGTGGGTAAATCGGAGGTCGAAGTTAAGCAGCAGTATGGTTTTGCAGCAGCCGTGCAGTTTCTGAGGAGCCTGTAGGCACCTAGCAGAAAATGCCAATGGCAGATGATGATGTGAGGTTTAAAGAGGCGGTCATCCGTCACATGCAGGAAACGTCACAGAGGAATGCAGGAGACGTCACAGAGGCTCTTGGCCATGGAGATCAGTCAGAGAGAACTCCCTAGAGTTCTTCAGATCGGTGAGGGATCGGGTGTGTCTCGCCACATACCAGTGCACGATGCTATCCCCATTGTGACGGCTCAGCGATCCACTATGCCCACATTCTTGCCAGAAGACACAGGGACAGGAGTGCGGGGAGGTGCACAGAGGGATAATCCAGCACCCACGCGACCCACCATGCCTACCTTCCTGGTAGAGGACGAGGGGTCGACAGCACCGAGAGAGTTGAGTCCAGCTCGATGGGCAGCCGTTTTTGCAGAGTGGCAGGGCTTAGGACAGGCATTCATGGATACTCTCCCCTTCGAGCGCTATCTCCAGTATCGGTGCGGCATCAAACCCCCTGATCAGCACCAGCACAAGGGGCACGGATACCATCGTGATGACCACCGTGCGGCTAGTAGATGCCATCTACCGACATTTGACGGGTCATCCAGGCGCTCAGAAAAAGCTTGGGTGGACAAGTTGGATACCTCTTTCCATCTTGACCGAGTATCGGAGAGGAAAACCATTAAAATGGTTACCTCGCACTCGGAGGATGAGGACACACAGGATTGCAGGGAGTTCGAGGATACACCTAGTGTGACACAGGACTCACCATCCTTAGAGACCTCCTTGACCGTGCCGGGTGATATCATAGTGGAGGAGGTAGAGCCTACCCCGGTAGAGCCTTCCACTGAGGCGGTGACTGGAGCCATGTCCGAGTCTTCGGGTGGTAGCAGTACACGACAGATGGGTGAGGTATCAGGAGATATATCCACTATCGATGAGGCACTAGGAGATACAGAGGTATTGGATGATGGTCGCAGACAGCAGTATCATCGGCTTCGGACGGACCTTTGAGTTTTGAGGGAGAAGGCCACGTCAGTACGGGAGACCATTTTGTTGCAGGACCAGGAGCTGGAGGGTATGAGAGTGACTTGCGCCAAGTCGGCGGCCAAGTTGGTCCGCATTGGGGAACAGCTGGATTCCCTGATGGTACAACCAGAGGGCACGCTGGAGTGTCGGATCATTCCCCTTCAGGTATGCATGGATGGGACTAGCAGTATTGTTGGGTCATCTCTTCCCGTTGGAGAGAGAGAGGCAGAGCCACCTAGTTAGGTCTCATATGTTGACTTGGATAGTGGTATGAGACGATCAGAGTTGCACAGGGTACAGCAGCCACGTGTTGAGGTTGGATGGCGAGAGATTTTGAGTTGGTACTCGGTGGAGCAGGCTATGGATGAAGGGGAGGTCTCAAGGAGAGATCTCACTGAAGATGCACTTCGACACACCATGGGGTGCAATGACTTTCTTCCCTTCTCACAAGAGCAGATAGAAGATGGGGGACATCTTCGGATGGATAACATCTCTCATGCTTGTGTTGGACATCCCTTGAGCCATACACATCATGATGGGAGGTTTTTGCCTACCACCTGTTTGATTCTTGATAGGGTCTCATTGATCCTTGAGAAGTTTATACTTCAAAATCCTATGAAGTGCAAAATCAGAAATTTGATTTGGGAGGATGGTAGCCCTCATGGGAGGAGTACCAGGATGAGGAGAAGGAGGCATCCACAAGTGATTGAGTGGATGGGGATGATGAGCAAGGAGCTAGGAGGCTACTTGCAGATCTGTGACACCAGGCAACAGGAGGCTTGGCTGCGCTGGTTACTCTTGAAAGAGTTTGGCCATCACTTGGCAAACACTCTTCCTAAGAGTAGGAGGATGGGGAAAAGATGGATGGATACTTGCATCAGTGAGCAGCATAGAGTATGGATGCACGGTGTTGATGTGTTACTCATATCATTCATTGTGTCGTCATCACATGAGTTGCATGATGGAGGTATGGGGAGGCAACACAATTTCTTGTTGCTTTGCTTGGGAGAGCAAGGGCAGATTTGCTCCCACACTTTGCATGATGTTGGAGGAGGAGGAGATGGCACTATCTCCTTGGTCTTTGATTGGGAAGCACTTCCATCTTGGGAGGTATTCCATATTTGTTGCAGCATGATTAGAGGAGTCTTTGACAAGGAGCATGTCAAAGAACAGAGTCTTGTATTGACAGGAGCTCCTTTGCATGAGCTCACAGCGTTGTCACCTTGGAGCAGAACATTATGGATGAAGTATGCGCAGCAGAGATATGGTGGATCTATAACCCATAGGTCCCAGGATCACTTCATATTTGTTGCACAAAGAGGAGGTAATGATGATAGAGACATCTATGGCATATTCTTCTTGACTTGGGTTTCCAAGCATGAGGAGGATTATCTTTTTGCAGCACATGGTTCATTCTTCTTCATAGCATGCCAAAACACTATGGAGGACTCATTTATGGATCCATGTACCATCTTACTTCCAGCATATGGTGAGGGTTTTGTCTATACATTCATTGATTTGCACACTCTTGCCATTCCTATGCAATGCATTGCTTCACAAGAGGGCAAGCTTGTCACATTGCTCCATGAGTTGTATTGGGCCAATCTACATGATGGAGGCAGCCATCTCTTTTGTGGCCTTGGGCAAATGTTTTATCATCACATGTATGTTCATTTTTTACACTATAGCATGTATCATATAAAGACATGCATGATTAACTATGTAACAAGAAACATTTTGCCATGTACTTTCATCAAGCAACAACTTGTAAAACTGCGCTGTACTTGTTTGGGAAGCTGTTGGTACCTTCTTGCACCACATGAGACCTTCAGCATTTCCTTCATTTTGCTACTGATCATGTCTTCATGTGCTGATATAGATCAGATTTGTATGGGAGGCTTGATTATGAGAGAGACACATGAGCTGAATGTGCCTTTGAGTATTTTCTGCACTACATGTTCTAATAGGAGCATGGGAGGAGGCATGGCCACCACTACTACATGTGTTCTCTTTTGAGGTGGGCCATGAGATTGATATTCATCCATTGTACAGCTATGGGCAAGTGTTTGGTCTTATGTTGTTGTCATATTCAGCCATTTACTATCCATTAGTAGATGTGATGAATCTTGTACATTGCTTGCCATGTAATTTTCTGAAGTTGCAGGGGATGAGACTACGTTGTATCCTTGTGAGAGATTGTTTGCATTATGTATCCTCATGTAGAACCTTCAGCAAACATCTCATTAGGGTGATCCATGATGACCATGTCATATTCTTCATGGATGGTTTGTTTTGGGCCAGCTTGTTCTTCATTGATGGAGGAACCTTCTATGGTGGATTGTTTTTCACTTTGCCATTGGAGGGCAATGATTTTGCAGCCCAGGATCCGCATAGACTCTACACTTGTCATGAGTGGAGAGAAGGACAGCATGAGGTAAGCTATGATGCTTGCCAAGTTCATATTTTCAGCCCACCTTCATTACCAGAGCTTGAGGTGGAAGGAGATTTTTGGGAGTTGCCTTGTTGGGAGGTGGCTCATTTTTTTTGGATGATTGCTTGGAGATGGAGGATCCACAGGAGGGAGATATTCTTCATTATATTTCCGACTCCACGCCTTGATTGGAGAGGGGTGATGAGTTGGTTTACAGTTGATGGGCCAACTTACACATTCATAGATGCAGAGCAGCAGCAGTCATGGTCTTTAGTCATAGCCAGAGGCAGTGAGCAGTCCGAGCCATGGGACTTGGGCTATTATTGGCCATGGTGGCAATGGGATCCGGGCGGATTGTTGATTGGCTGGTACCATGAGAGGCCAGTTTGGGATCCTGGCATTGAGATATCCCTTCGTATCAGGGTGATGCAGGAGACAGAGAGGTTTCAGTGGGGCCCAGGCACATTTTGCAGTATTGGTGGGGAGCATCAGCTAGGAGTAGGCTTGTTCAAGCACTGCTTGAGAACAAGCAATTTTTGCCGGATGAGGATGCCACTTGGGAGAGCGAGCAGATTTTACAGCATCCATCACTTCAGTTGCTTGAGGACAAGCAACGTTTTGTCGGGGGAGACTGTAATATTCCTAATTAGCATTGCTAATTGGAATATTTCATTTTTGTTTAATTTTGCCGCTTTAGCTAAAAATAATAAATAAAGTGAGAAATAAGAGGGGTCATCTCACTTTATAAAATAAAGTGCTTTCCTAGTTGATTGACGTTGTAACTTAAAGGGGTGGCCTGGGGGGTCCACACGTGTATGAGGGGAGGCCTCACGCTGACCCAAGGGTAACTGCGCAGGCCAAGGAGGGTGAAGGACGCAGTTAAGGTTTTGGAGGGAGTTTAGCACTATAAAAGGAGGGGTTTCCACTTCATTTGACATGCATGATTTGATATTGATTTGGAGAGCTAGACTTCTGTCTGCTTCAGCACGCCGGTTGTTTAGTCGGTCTGCAGCACTGTTTAGTGCAACCGAGTGTCTCCGGTCGGAGATCTCACCCTTAGCCTCGGGGGACTTCGAGTGCCTGCCCTGGTAAGGTTATTTTCTGGTATCACCCTTAGCCTCGGGGGACTTCGAGTGCCTGCCCTGGTAAGGTTATTTTCTGAGCATCATCCTTCAGTTTCAGTGGTAATTAGCAGCAGTTTCTGGTGGAGATTTTGGAGAGGAGAAAACCCCTTCTTGAGGCTGCGCAGATCCAGGAGATAGGACGCTGATCCAGAGGGGAAGGACGCAGATTCAGTAGGAGGACTCAGATCTGAGTAGTAAGGACGCAGATCCAGAGAGAGGACGCAGATTTGGAGAGTTAGCATCTGATTCAGCCTTGGAGGACGTAGATCTGAGGAGATATTGGCAGATCCAGCCTAGATCTGGAGAGTTAGCATCAGATCCAGCCTTGGAGGACGCAGATCTGAGGAGATATTGGCAGATCCAACCTAGATCTGGAGAGATAGCATCAGATCCAGCCTTGGAGGACGCAGATCTAAGGAGATATTGGCAGATCCGGCCTAGATCTGGATAGATAGCAGCAGATCTAGCCTTGGAGGACGCAGATCTGAAGTGATAGGACGCAGATCTGGATAGGGAGGACTCAGATCCAGCAGATCTGGGCAGAGAGGACGCAGATCCAGTCAGGGAGGACGCTGATCTGATGAGCAGAGTCTTGTGTGTGTGGTTTGGCAGCGTTTTTCAGTGTTTCCAGCCTTGAGGAGCTGGTCATCTCATCTGGAGGATTTGTGGCCAGCGTTTCATCTGTCTTCTGCGCTGTCACTAGCAGAGACAACGTTTTTATTGGAGAGGGTTTGATTGGTGGTAGAGCATCAGTTTCACATTCACTGAGGTTTGTTTGGAGGATTGAGATCAACCATCTTTCTTGTCTTCAGCTCATAGTTCCAGTGCATCCCAGCAGCAGTTCTTCATAGCAGATCTTCAAATGCCTCCGACGCCGTCCATATCTCGGGCAGCCCATTATTTGTTCCGAGAGGGTCTCCACTTGCCTAGGCAAGGATAGGTGCACTCATTCTCGATTGTCCCGTATTCATTTCTATGTATTCTCAGATTAATAAAATGGCTTAGTGTTCTGGCATTCTATGTGTACTTGTTCCATTATCTGGTTCCAGCATTTTGTTTTATATCTGTCTGGCATATTTCTGTGTATTACTGGTTATTTCCCTTTGGGGATATTACACAAATGGTTACAATAATTGGGAATAATGGAATTTAATTTTTAAGCTACATTCACGCGACTTACATCAAAAGGAAAAGAAATTGAGCTTAGAGGTATCCAAGGGAAACCCTCTAAAGTGATAACTTTAAAAAAAATGACAAACTACTCAAAAAGGTGTCCCAAGGTGTAATTGCACATTTTTGTTCACTATATGTTCAAATTTCAATAGCGTATATGTTAGGGGATCTCCATAAATTTATCAACAATAATTCCAATATATTTGGAGTAATGCCTAAGGGTCTTCCACCTGCTTAAGATCATGACTATGTCATTCATTTGTAGCTTGCAAGTGTACCAAATATAAATGAAAAATGGAAAATCATATTAGAAGTAGAAATAATCCTTTAAACAAGGATTAGGTAGTTGAAATCCAACAATAGTGGAGTAGCTCATTAAACAAAAGAACATACCAGTGGAAGAGGTGACATGGGAAGATGACTTAATCATGCAAAATCACTAGCATATAGTCAAGTGTTAACGAAAACACTTGTTTGAAGTGGAGATCATGTTAATCCCTTGTTGATGGCCAAAATTGACTATGATCAAAATTAAGGAAATCACCCACTCAGGCCCCAATTAGACCCTTTTATGCTTGGGATGGTGATTTCGAATTATTATGGGCCAAGTTGTCTCAACCTAAAACTAACCTAAACTAAATGCTTAACTAATCTAAAACTAACCTAAATGCATAAATCTAATATAAAATTTACCTTCTAGTATATGATATTATTTGCTAATATTAATAGGGAAAAGGAAAGACTTGCGCGTTTGTGGAAACTTGAAAGAGGCAGTTTTTCGAGTTAGCTGAAATGAGGGTTCAACCAAGTCACAAGAATGCTTTATTTTGCGTAAGGAGACTTTAAAAATTTAAAATTAAATATAAATCTAAATTCAAACTAAACTAAGATGCAAAAAATAAATTACATTATCTTATCTTGGCAAATAGGAAGCAGTTCCTATAAACCAAGTGCAATAATTTTAAAAGTGGGGATAAACATGAGATTTGTGATTAATATTGAGGTACAAAAGTAGTTCTGATAACTGATATTGTTTACTCTCATTCACGCTCTATTTGAAAGTCTAATATAATATGGAAATCAAATAAAGACAATTATCAAATTAAAGAACCGAGTTCTTGTAATTTGATAATTGTTAAATCAAATATACAATAGTTAATATCTTAGCAAATAGTTGTTGGACCTTCGCTAATATGTATAACCACATTCAGAAAAGATGATAAATCAATTTAATCATATGGAAGGCCCAGGGGATTCACTGGGGGAGCAATACCATACCACGTGCGGTCATATTGGGTAAAATATATTGAGGAAAATTTGACATAATATAGGAGGGGGAAAGAGGAAGGGGGGGGGTGGTAAAGAGTTTTGATATTGACAAGTGTAATAAATGGAGCTCAAAGTTAATGGAAAAATATAAAGAGGTATAAGAAATGTTAATGAAAAAATGGATATCTACAATATCTAGTGAAATTAGGGGTTTTTTAAATTGGGAAGGTGTATTGGGTTCGTATTGGTAGGGGGTTAAATAATGTGATTTTTAGAGGTATTTTTTAATATGTAGTGAAATTAAGGATATTGTTTAGTATGTTAGGAACATACATGATATGTTAGAGGTTCATTGAGTGAAGCCCCCATGATGGAAGGTAGTTGAACATATGAGCCAAAAACTCACATAAACTTACAATAGTGCCTATTACACAAGTTTTAGAAAATATCTGCCAAATACTGAGAATTAATATTGGATTCAAGTTGATGATAACATACAAATTTAAATACAAATAATTAAACCTCAGAACTCTAAATGATTTCTCTTGTTGGAAAGTCCTCTAGACAAACGCTCTAAAATCTGAAACTTTGCCTCTAAAATCCTTATCTACATTAGTGTACAATCTCTCCTTTGATACAGAAATCAAGAGTCCATAAAGATATCCTCAAACTCAAATCTAAGCTTCAATCTAAATCTTTAGAAAAGTACCCCTTTACAATAGTGCAAAGTGTATTCTCTTTAGCAGAAAGTAGAACCCCTAAATCATTTTCAAAGCTCATATTATTTATAATTTACAATTGCATTCTCAAATTGGAGAATTGTTTTAAGGAAGTTGAATTCTGATTTTGATCTCGAAAAATTCTCCTTATTTCTCTGTTATTACAATCTCATAAATGAGAGGCTCTAGACCATGATTTACTCCAACCAAATCTATATAAAATTGTAACAAAATTATAATTAAAAGTATATCAAAATTGCAAGTGAAATCCAAATTCTAAAACTCTTAAAAAAACAAACATTCTAAGAAAAAATCAACGTAATTAATTAATGGAAGGGAAATCTGAGTTCTTAATTACTTCTTTTGTTGCGTGACTGGCAAACGAATAATCTTGGAAACAAAATCCCAACAACAAAACGTTTTGGTGGTTAAAACCATTTTAAAAACTATTTAAAAAACTCAATCAATGACAATTTTGCAACCATCTTTTCTGCTGAATTTTTAAGGACATTTAATGTTTAAATTTAGTCAACTAATTGCCTCCAAATTGTTCTCCTTTGAATTACCTTTTCAACGAATCCTCCTGATTTAATGTCTCAAATCATAAGATATGATATCTCAAAAATGAGGACATGTAAGTATCCTCACATCCATCCACATCCACGGGACAAACTAAATGATTATTTTATTAAAAATAAGTGTTTAATTCCTGCAAAGTGTGAATATGAAAATAAAAACCATTATATATGTTCTTAGGTTAAAGTTTCAAATCAGTATGAGTGAGAAGCTTTAACTTTAAGGTCACGTGGAGTATGAGAGGTGGAGTGGGAAGAAGGTCGGGCCCACAACCCACTATTAAACTTTATATTCCTCATGAATTCCATAAAATTTAAATTAAACATTTGCCCTCATAATATGTCAGCTCCGGAGTTATTTCTCAGGAGTTTATGAAGATATCTTTAAAAATTAGTCGCCATGTCCCAAGACAGGATTCAAACATGATTTGTGATGAAAAGGTATCTCTGTCTATTTTTAGGCTATTTTTAGGTATCTCTGTCCCATAGGCTATTTTTAGCCTCGTGGACATTAAAAATTCTTTCTTTCTTTCTTTCTTTCTTTCTTTAGAGGTTTTTTAAATAGGTGCACTTGTGAACTCACCGCGAACGAGGATAGTAAACGGAGCCCCGTGGGTTTTATATATAATAATATATTTACAGTGTAAGTGAGATTACTTGTCTTTTTGTTTTTTTCAATTCAATTATTTTTTTATTTAAATGGATGATAATTATTTTTTTACTGGATAGATTTAATTTTTTTTTAACAGGGATCTAATTTTTTAACAGTTTTCATATTAAAAAGATAATGCAAAGGAATTAATGTTAACATATTGCTATAATTATCTTGAGTGTTTTTAAAAGTATCACATTCTAAAATGAAATGTTTTTTGATTTCACTGTTTTAGAAGTGCAAAATAGTATCACATTTCAAAATAAAATGTTTTTTGATTCTACTGTCTCAAAAGTACAAAAAATACACACTCATTCTTCCTAACCTTCTTTAAGTCTCTTTTACAGTATCGTTTCACACCGAAATTGATATAACTTAGTTCTTAATTGAACAATGATAATTAAAAATTATCCTCATTTTAATATATATAATATAATATTATAAACAATTTCATAAAATAAGATTATATCTGTAGTGGAAAGGTAACGTGAATGGAGGAAGGGGCTTGTAGAGGAGGGACCCACATAACATAAGTTATTAAAATAAAAACCCCAGCCAACCAACATGGAGGAAGTGGGTGGAAGAAGGGAACCATGTGGCCAATAAAACTTTGTCTTTGTTAAACCTTTTATAACCAAAATTGCCTGAGACATAAAAATTAACGTATCTGGTTGTGGATTTTGTTGTCTATCGGTGTATCGAGGTTTTGAGCAAAAAGAAAATTCGTAGTTTGAAAAATAGCCCTATGTCTCGATAGGCTGGGATAGGAAATTTTGGTGTCTTTTGTTGGAGAAATTGTCGTTTATCAGAGTCCGTCTATCGGTAGTCTCAGCGACTTGGCTTTTTGGCATGGGTGGACGAGCGGTTGGTAACGCAAGGGTTTACGTTTATTTATACTACATAAATGTCGGTGTCATGTAGCGGTGGGAATATAATATTACAAGTTTATATTTTGTTAATAAACGTTTTATTTATAAAAGGTTCCGTGATATGACTTATCACACGAATTTCATTTAATCACCAATACAAGTTCTTCTAATATTAAAGGGGCAAAGAAGAAAATTATACTATCTTCAAGATAATGTTGAAGAGATTAATTCACAAAGAGAAAATTGGTTTCCAAAGTTTCAAGAGTCATGAGTTAACAAATATAATTTAAAGGGCACTTGAGAAGTGCAAAAGAGAAAAAAATAGGAAATTAGAATCAAATTGTTTTCCTGTAAATGATTGGTTTGATGAGGAATGCAAAATGGCAAGGAGAACATTGAAAAAGACAAGCAAGGAGAAAACGAATGTAAAGTTGTATAAGCAGATACTAAAAAGGAAAAAAGATGAGTTCATGCAAACAAGGCAAGAAGAGCTAATATATCTAGGCAAGAATATGATGCAGGGGCATTAAGGTAGAGCCAACAATGTGACAAGCTAGTCACATGTTGTGGCTTGGGAAGAGGACTAGCAGTCCTAAGAACTCGAAGACTTTATTTTTAAAGTATTGTGTCTAAGTTAAGTTGGGCTAACACAACCATTGTAATTTGCAGATTAAAAGAATAATTAAATTAGGATTTTATTAGATTATAAATCTTTCGGGAAATCACATGATGAACTACAGTTGGTAGTTCGAAACGCGTCGGTCCTAAAATTCTCATGTGATTTCCCAAAAGATTTATAATCTAATATGTTATGGATCACAGAGCTTGCACTCTCAAATAAATTAGGATTAGTTAAGTATTTAGTTGAATAAAATGTTCTGAAATTGAATGACAGTTTCTCAACCATATGAGGATTCTGGAAAGACATAAATTCAGACCAAATCCACCATTGAGGGGTTCTGCCATCCATAGAGAGAAAGAGAGAATGAGAGGGAAATATGTGTGAGAGGGTTGAATAGAGAGTAGGAACAAATGTAAAAACCAGCCATCCCAGGGCTTGGTTCTGTGTATTTTCATTTCTAAATAAATTCCAAGTGTTTTGGATTTTGATCAGGCTTTCTATTTTAACTTGTTTGTTTTATTTCCCCGTCAAAATCAAGTATTGCATTTATGTGTTATTATAAATGCGTGTTATTTATGTTAATGAGTACACAGATTGAGCGAGAGGATGAAGTTCCTATCAACTTCGCATAGACAAAGCTATGGCAGAGACCGGGAGATGACGAGACGAATAAGAAGCTCGGGATAGATCCGTGCGTTTAAAAACTGGACAAAAGATAGCGTTGAAAGATTCTGAAGAAGTATCAGGAGCAGTAGCGTGGAGGGAGCAGTATTGCAGAGCGACGACATCTAAAAGAAGAGCAATCGAATAAATACAGAAATACTTAGAAGAATTCCTAAGGAGGAATCGACAGCGAGGATTGAATCGCAAAGTCAAAGTTTTAAGATTCGACGGCAGAGATTAGTGCGGCCTGAAGAGCCAAAGAAGATTCGAGAGGATTGAGCAGACGATCGTAATTAAATCGCAGATCCAAGGATGAAAGATGGATGGTCGTGATGACTTCGCAAGTCAGACAATATAAGATGTGATGAGATGGAGGGAGAAGACGTGGGCCACTGGATTGTGCAGCAGATCAACGGCAGACGATGGATCACGATGTTGCACTTCGCAATTTATAGCAATTATTCTTTAAGAGTTCGCATGGTATGTTAAATGGGTTGCGATGCGATGCGAGAAGGATGAGGGATGCAATGCAACAAGGCGCAGTCACGTGTCGGTCTTGCACAATAGCACACTTCACAAGTTTTGTGGTTTAGTGTATTCACAAAGAGTTAAGAGTTGCGGGTAGGCGATTGCGACGTACTGCGATTGGTCAGGAGTGTGTGGGACCCTCCGATAAGAAGAAACCTGTGTGTATGCATTTGGTTGGGTTTTATGCATATTCTGATTAAAGAAGCATTGTTTGATCTCTTTGCGTATGTATGTTGTTTAAATTTGATATTTGTATCCGATGTGTATAAAGAGAATTTATGTGGTTCCTAACCCACAAGTTTACGATGATATGTTAAACTGTAGTTACGACTGCATCAATTGGTATCAGATCATGCAAGATCTGAGAGGCGGTGTGAAGGAACAAAGCAAATTTGAGAAAGATTGTTCATTGATTCTAATCGAGTGAATCTTAAGAGGTAAGACTGTGGAATGAAGGCTTATGAAAAAGCATAAGAGTTACAGCAAAATGGATGAAGTAGTAGCACAAAAAATAAGGTAAGAATGTTTTGTTTCAGTTTTATTTTGGATTATAGAACTGACAAGTAAATGCTCACACTCAGAAGAAGAGCATAAGAGTTTAATAGAGGAGGTTTTGTTATTTTTCTTACTTGAGGAGTGACTACATGTAAAAGGTAGCATCAGGAGTGAAAACATCTCATCAAGAAGATCACAGCCTTTAAGGGCAGTGATGAAGGAAGCTAGCAAGGGTTTTCTAGGAGGAAAAATAAGTGTGGTCAGAACCTAGTATTTCAGTTGAGGTTGAAATATAAGAGGATAGTAGTGTTCTCAAGTGCAGATGAGTTGTGAGGGTGAGCCTAGAAGGAGCATAGAGGAGTGCTCAAGGAGGGTTCTAGATTGAGGACCCGTACTTGCCAAAAGACCAAGCAAAGAGAAATTTTGGTGAGGTAAGTTGTAGCAGGAGGAATTGTTATTGCAGGGGCTAGTGCAGCTCATAGAGGGTGAAAGAACTCAAGAAGATGACTATTGAAAGTCATAGTAGAGGTTCAGGAGGCAACCACAAAGTGAAGAAGGAAGATGCCAAGACAAATGGCATATGGAAGCAGATGACTGATGAAGAATATAAGAGAGAAATAGCTGAGATGAGAACCCATCTTGATATATTGATGGAGTTTCTACAGAGGAGTGATGAAGACCAGAGGTGTGAATGGATTATGAGGAAGAAATTGAAATGGCATGGGCTGCAGATGAAGAGGGAGCATAGGTTGCAT
Organism: Pinus albicaulis; assembly: GCA_034641835.2. NCBI lineage: Eukaryota > Viridiplantae > Streptophyta > Pinopsida > Pinales > Pinaceae > Pinus > Pinus albicaulis. The sequence goes on along the minus strand of CM076584.1, from coordinate 127,786,248 downwards.
GCTCAAGAAGAAGAAGCATTACTCAGAGCAGCAGAGTATGAAAGGAAAATTCTTGCATATGAACTGGAACATAGATTATTTTTTGAAGAAAGTGATAATAATACTAACAGGAGGTCTATTGAAGAAATTTTAGGTATGGAGGATGAAGGACAACCATTAGGAATTGTCATGGAAGATGGAGGGCAGCATGAATATGCAGTGATTATAACATGTAATGAAGAAATGGAGTTCCTAGAAGAGATGACCACTAATGGTTAACTAAAAGGTTCAAGGAGGAGTCACAATCAAAAGAAAGAAGTCAACAGAGATGCCAGTAAAAGACTAAGCATGGAAAAGCTTGGTGTGGTATCTATAGACAGGTTGATGGAGTCAGCTTGTAGAGATGAATTGTTTATAGTCCATGATGAACAAAGAGGAGTTCATAAAGGAAAGAAGACTTAGACTAAAGGTTCTAAGGAAGATTATGAAAGATCCAGTAAGGATAAACTTGATAGAGAATTAGCTGGGATAAAAGTGCAACAAGAAATGTTGAGAGAATTCATACAAGGGAATATGGAACACTAAAGGTGTGATTGGGTTCTGCGGAAGAAAAGAGTCAAGTGGAGTCAGTTATAGAGCAGGCTGAGATCTGACACAAGAATTCAGCTAGAAGAAGAACTCAGAGGAGATGAGTTGCAGCATAGGATGTGTGTTGAGGAAGAGGTTTACTTATGTGAACCTGAGCAAGGGTCTATTCTTGGTGATAGTAGTAATGAGGATGAAAACATGAGACCAGCTGATGGTTTCATGGATCCTTGGAAGGACGAGAACCAATGGAAAGGGTTGATGTTTGAGACAACAAGAGAGGCTATGGATCCTCATGGTTTTGAAACAAATGATTATTGTATGTTTGTAGGTGAAATAGGTAAAGAAAGACAATTTGTTGATGTTGTCATAAAGGATGAAGGGAGAGGACAGTATCTAAATTCTGTTCAAGAAGAAAATGAGACAGTTGAGTCTCATGTACATGCACATGTACAACTAAGTGAAAGCAATGATTTCCAGCCAACTGTGAAAACTAAAAACAAGGAGGACTTGGATTATGATGATGGCCAATAACAGAATGGGGCAAAAGATGATATCAAGAATTCATATGTTATGCTTGAGAAAACTAAAAAGAAGGTCAGTGAAGACTTTCTGAGTCCTAAAAGAGACTTAGAACAACAAGAGTGTAATATTCTAAATATAAATAAACAATAATACACAACAACATAAACAAGCAACTATAAGAAATAGAGAGACATCATACAAATAATGCCAATATGGAGAAACACTGAGCCATTTTATTATATAACTAGAGGATAAAAATGAGTACAAAGGTGATCAGAATGATGGCACCTTGGCTTGCACAAGGCAAGCTGGAAATGCTCTCAGAAAAGCTCAATGAATCGTTGCTCTGTCAAGGACTGTGTAATCTCTGAATGTTGTTGTTGCTGCCAGACTACTGTTATTACTGAGATGGAATGGCTCTTTGGGGTTGTTCGCCTACTTAGAAAATTGTGAAAATATGGGAATGAGCTCTCCTCCAATAACCCAGAAAAGCCCAGAAAGGAATCCTGGAATGGCTAACCCCGGAATATGACCTCCCTTAGGAAATAACGCTCTCCTAGTGAATGCGCTGGCCCTTAATTATACCTCTGTAAATGATGGCCTCCTCCTGTACCAAAATTATGATCAATGAAGGGTTGGACCCTCCACACTATCCTCAGGCTGAAATCCCTGATATCTCCTCACTCTCGGAACTGCCTCTACCACAAACTGCATAATCCTTCCAACGAATTGCGTTGTCCAAGCAACTGCATGATCCTAGCTGAAGATGCTATGGCTCCCTCCTGCAAAACGATGGATAGAACTCCCCACCTGAGCAGGCACTCGAAGTCCCCCGGGGTTGAGGTTGGGATCTCCGCTCGGAGACACTTGATGTGTTGAACAGCAATTGCATACTTCGGTCAACAGCAAAAGCGTGCTTAATGTCAAAAGACAAAAATCAGAGATGCATAATACGATTCGATAATGAGGAGCCTCTTCCCCTTTTTATGCTTTGAGAGCCTTGCTCTCATCCGGGCCCAACCAAACTGTGTTGTCCCTCTCTCACTGCACTATCATGGGCCCACACTGCCCACACTGCCTCTACCCTCACACTGCCACTTCACCCTCCTGGGCCCCATGCTGTCAAGTAAATATGTGCTCAAGTGACTTTAGGAAATTTCTTCTAATCTTTTATTATTGGGTCCCCTAACCCCTTTATTTCCTGTCAAACTTAGGAAAAGAAAAAATTTATCGAAATTAATATCCCAATTAGTTGACTGCTAATTTGGGGATATTACAGTCCTCCCCTCCCAAATGTTGCTTGTCCTCAAGCAACTGGAACGATAGAATTGGAGAGCCTCCTCTCCTCCTCCTGTAGCATCCTCATATGATAATTTCCTCCAATGAACAAGATGCTCTCTCATCAATATGTCCCCAAGTTTCTCCTCCCAAGTGTTTAAGTAAGCCTTTGGTGATAAATCCAAATGGCTCTCATCATGAAAAGGTGGGATATCCATGGAGGCAACTATATGTTTTCTAAAGGCCTTCTTGAGGCATGGAATCAAAAAAATATTCGGATCCTTCATTCCCATGTGAAGCTCCCATCCCCAAGCTATCATCCATACAAAATGAATTATCCTCCAGAATGGTAATTCATAGAAAAACTCCTCCCAAATTCTCATGAGAGGCACCTCCCAAGTGTTCAAGTTAACCATATGGCTCACCTCATGTAGAAACAAGAGGTCAAATGTAGCAATCATGGATTGTCCAATGTTCTCCCTGAAGTATGAGGCATATGAAATGTGGAGAATCTCTTCTCTAATGGGCACACCCAATCCATGTATCATCTCTCCAATCATGCCCACAACAATGATAAGGACATCATCAACATATGGGATCATAATCAGAGTCATACTAGCTGCCATGTGTAATACTGGAGAAGGAAAACGGTCCCTCAAGTGCAACTAGCACAGTTTGACTCCTAACTGCATCAGAATATGGCATGATGAGTGGTTTCCCAACCACTTTCTTGCTGCCCTGATCTTCTCACATGCTTGGATAAGGTGCATGATGTGGGGTAAAAATTGAGCACACCCTGAATAAGACATAATCTCCCCAAAATCTCCTAGGGAGTGGCCATCATCATCACTGCTTATGGCCCCAAGTAGAACATGATGTCTATAAGAAAGAGTGCCCCTCCTTGGAGCAATGGCCTGCACATGAATGGTAAGGAAATACAAATACATAATAAGTGAATCATGATGTACAGAAACACAACCTTTACCATGTCTTTGTTCAAGCTAGTGAAGTGGCTCATAGATGGGCCTCATCTCATTCCCAATGAGAAAGGAAGTGGTTGTGATAACTCTACCAAAGAGTTATGTCTCTCCTCAACCTCCAAACAATCCATGCATCTCCTCATATGATGGTGCATCTCTCCTTTGAAGCCTTCCCAAATGAATCCCTCCAAGATAGTACAGTATGCTCTTATAAAACTAGTGGGGTTGGAGAGAAAACCTTCATATGCTGCATGTAGTAGCTTCTCCTTGAGCTTAGAGGCTCTAATCAAGAAGATCCTACTCTGAAAATAGATGACCCCATCTCTCATATAATAACTGGCCATTAAGAATCCGACATGAAAGGATATCCTTGGAGTATTCCACCAACAGTTGGGATCTCCAATAAGGATCAATACTCAATAATGACAGTGATGTTGATCTACAATGTAGAACACATGTCATGTTGCTGCCCTTTTCTTTGACATCTCCCATGCCAAAGCAACACACCGATATGTTGCAATCTTGCCTCTGCTGCTCCTCCTCTAGTTGCTCATGCTCTAGTGAAGGTTGAAGTTTTTGGAGGCTAGCCTTCCATGGGAAGCTATCACCCATCAAAAAAAATTTGAGTTTGGCCAATGTAAGCATGAGTGGCCACCAACCTCTACCATGTGTGGAAGATCCCTCCCTATGGGGAAGTATCTTCTGATTCTCCAAAGCCATGGAGTGGTCTCCTTGCACCATGATGGTGCCATCCATCCCTTAAACATATTTTCTCAGCACAAGATGTGTGGTGAGAGTGGGTAATACTGATATTGGGAAAATTTCTCCCTCCTCCTTGAGCCTACCCAAGCCTCTCTGCATTGTGTCAAGTCCTCCCAAGGTTCCCACTCCTCATGGATCTATGAGTGGTGCAACCTATTGTGAGACATCTCTCATCAATAACCAGCGTAGCCATGCCTCTTGCTGATGCATGTCATCAACAATATACATGGCATGGATCTTGGGAATGTGAGATGTTGGGTAGTATCCATACTCACCCAAAAGTAACCAGCACAACCATGCACCTTGCTGCCTATTATCATAGATCTGCAGGAAGGTAGGAGAGCTCCTACTTCTCATCTGGATCCATCCATCCCAATGTGGATGATGAATCATGCCAAGATCAAACTTGGTATCCTCCCATTGTAGAATACCAACATCCTCCATGTGAATATCTTTGCACTCCATGAAATGTTGAATTGCACCTCCATTAAGGTCTCTCCATGAGACCCTGTTCTCATCAATGGCCCTCCAAAACCATTAAGGTTATGGATCTGATGCAGGTAGAAGTTTCTCTTTGAGCTGTGAGAGGCTCATTGAGAAAGAGTCATCTTGAAAGGGAAAAAGATTGCCCATATCAAGATGTCTACCATCTATCATCCTCTTCTCCATTTCTTCATGAATGAAGCTTCCATTTGATTGCTTCCATAAGGAATGAGTCTTCTTCTTCTCACTGTTTCTCATTAACAACATTGTAGATCTGCAAAGTGATGCATGTGTTGTCTCAAAGAAAGGCACAATGCTAAACTTAAAGCCAACCATTGTACATAGGATCATACTTATCCTACCTTTTAAAGCTCTACATTTCAACTTGAAGGGTTAAATGTAGTTCATCAATGAAAAACTAGGATGGTTCTTCATCTCTTCCTTAATTAGATCTAGGTTCCTCTACGCAGTGATATGATGATACTCCAAATCAACATGTTGTTCTAACCCTTGGTCATGCAATAGCCCTGATGGCATGTCCCCATAAGTTTCAATAAGAGGTACTGAAACAATCTGAGATGAAAGTGGTTTCATACCTTGGATCAACTGATGTGTGGGAACCTCTTGCAAGATCACAAGATTTCCTCCAACCGGGACAATGGTGTCTCCAACTGCTGGTAAGAGTGATGTTTGCTCTTCTATCAATGTACCAGTGCTGGTATATGTCTCCTCCTCATCATGCATCTCATGAGTAATGCATGGGGCTCCAAATGTCAAGAACTCAAGACCATCTTGAAAAGATGCATTGATCCTCCTCTTGATGTAAGTACATCCACAGCTGGTGGTGGTAGAGGCTCCTCCTCCTGAGTGATAATGAGGACATATTCTTTTAGATCTTCATGTACTATCTCCTTGATGATGGGAGATGTCACTATGCAAGATGTCTCTAGTTTCTTTCTACCATACCTCTTCTTAATTTTTTGAATAAAATCTGCATAAACAAATACTTTCATATGGGACAAGTGACTGAACCACCAATCTCTTGCTTCACCATCTAGGTGCAGCATTGAAAAATCCATAGCCTCTCTTTTTGATATAGGATATTTCAGAAAGAAGGTAGCCAATTCTTCCCTCCAAGCCCTCAATGTGCTTGTGGAAGATCCATCAAATGTAGGCAAGAAGAACCTGGATCTCCTCTCTTCCTTGAGTTGCATAAACTGTTGGAGAGAAAGATTTTCCTTCAATGCTCTAGGCTGTGATTTGTATTCAGACAGATATTCACTCAGGGTCTCATGCCCCAAGCCTTCATCATATTCATACCAGACCTCTTTCTCATCAAAGAAATTGGATCTAGTGGAATAATGTAAAGTTTTTTGCTTCTCCAGTCTTCTTTGCTGCTGATAAGAAGTACTGGGACCTTCTTCCTTTTGAAACCTTTTTGGGGTTTCTCTTTGCCTCTGGTCTGAAGTAAACTTCTACCCCATCTCTTATATTCTCCTTGATAGCTCCTGCACATATTTTAGGAGGAGTTCCACAAACTCCCTTCCTTCATCTTTCTCACCTGCCATCGGTCCTTCCTCCTCTGCGTCCACAACCAGAATGCAGTCACCCCCTCCAAAAGTGGTCTCAAGCCTACGCTCTTGGTCCTTATACTTCCTTCCCCGGAAAGTGATATATGGTTTTCCTGCTAGTGTCATAGACTATCTTCTCCACAGGCTGAGCCAAGTCTATGAGCTCTGATACCACTATAATATTCCGAATAGAAATAAACAGTAATACACAACAACATAAACAAGAAACTATAGCAAATAGAGAGACATCATACAAATAATGCCAACATGGAGAAATTTTGAGCCGTTTTATTATATAACTGGAGGATAAAAATGAGTACAAAGGTGATCAGAATGATGGCACCTTGGCTTGCACAAGGCAAGCTGGAAATGCTCTCAGAAAATCTCAATGCATGGCTTCTTTTTCAAGGACTATGTAATCTCCGAATGCTGCTGCTGCTGCCAAAATACTGCTACTGCTGAGATGGAATGGCTCTTTGGGGCTATTCCCCTACTCAAAAAATTGTGAAACTCTGGGAATGAGCTCTCCTCCAATAACCCAGAAAAGCCTAGAGAGGAATCCCGAAATGGCTGATCTCGGAATTTGACCTCCCTTAGGAAATAACACTCTCCTAGTGAATATGTTGGCCCTGAATGATAACTCTGTAAATAATGGCCTCCTCCTATACCAAAATGATGATAAGTGAAGGGCTGGACCCTCCACACTATCCTCGAGCTGAAATCCCTGATATCTCCTCACTCCCGGAACTGCCTCTACCACAAACTGTGTAATCCCTCCAAGGGACTGCGTTTTCCAAGAAACTACGTGATCCTGGATGAATATGATATGGCTCCCTCATGCAAAACGATGGATAGAACTCCCCACTCGAGCAGGCACTCGAAGTCCCCTGAGGCTGATGTTGGAATCTCTACTCGGAGACACCCGGTGTGCTGAACAGCACTTGCAGACTTCGCTAAAAAAAAAAAGCATGCTTAATGTCAAAAGACAAAAATTAGAGATGCATAATAGGATCTGAGAATGAGGAGCCTCTTCCCCTTTTTATGCTTTGAGAGCCTTGCTCTCATCTAGGCCCCACCAAACTACGTTGTCCCTCTTGGCACACGATGTCCCTCTCTCATTGCGTTGTCATGGGCACATGCTGCCCACGCTGTTGATCCAGGTGGATATTGGTGGTCACCCACCTATTCCACTTGGGGCTCCACCATTGTCTCTTTCAGTTTTTCAGTTTCGGCACAGTTTACTATTTTTAGCAGTTTTTCGGGTCCTAAACTTCCAGAGCCGTTTTGAGGCCCTAAACGATGTTTTTTGGGAAAATGGAGAGCAATATGGGTCCATGGACCGATGTTGCTCATTCCAAATTTTTAGTCCTCGGATAGATCTTTCTAACGAGGTATGGTACGCGTCAAACGGAGATCGTATGCCAAAGTTACGCCCCTGGGAAGTTGAAACACCAATTTACCCAAACGGGGCCCCATAGTTTTGGCGCTTCATCTCCTAGGGTTAGGGTTTTTGGAAATTTGTTATAGGTTTGTTAATTTCTCAATAATAAATAGGCCCCGGGCCTCATTGTAAGCGAGTTGGGAGGCACAGCCACCACATACTTCTTCTCGGGGAGTAATTCATGACCCTAGCTAGTTTATTTCCATTACGTACGTAAAAGCAATTTAGTTCTTGAATATTAATGAAATGAGTATTATTTCCAACGCATCATTGTATTTCTATTTATATAGCATTTTTTGATACATTTGTTCTGCATAATCCGGATTAGTGGTATCGAAGCGGTCTTCTTTTTCTAGCGCTCTGCTTTTCCTCGATCCTTCTTTGCATGTCCCCAACGAGGTCGGGGTATAAGGAGCTAGGGCTTGATCTGGTGGAACCTTTGCAAGATCAGCCTCGTAAACCTCGACGGACGCCCATGGGGGACGAAAAGAAAGATGAGGGAGCAGGAGATCCTATCAAAATATTGCTCGAGGAGGCCCTCGAAAAACAAAGGAACGTGATGATGGATAACTTTGCTTAGATCCTTCAACGGCTACCCACCGGCGGCGCATCTGCATCCAGCAGCCACTCTGGAGGCGCGACTCCTTTTAAGGTACAAGTAAATTTTGACATTCCCATATTTGAGGGTCAAATAGATGCGGATGCCGTAGATAGATGGTTGAATCTGTTAGAAGGATATTTCTCGGTTCATGACTTTTCAGACCGGGAGAAGATTATTTTTGCACTCCTCAAAGCTACCCCCCATGTTAAGGACTAGTGGGAAACCTACTGTGAGAACAAGGACCAGACAAAACCCTCTCTGTTCTCGACCGTACCAACTTGGAATTCTTTCCGAGACGCCGTCAAGGAACAGTACTATCCCGTGGGGAGCTATGAGGACAAGTACATACAATGGACCACGCTGCGACAACAAAGGGATCAAGATGTGCATGAGCTGACGAATCTGTTCCATACCCTGCGCACAAAGTTGGGTATCAAAGATTCAGAGAAACATCTCGTGCTAAAGTATCGCAGCTGTCTGCACAAATACATTCAGGAGGAAATGGAGTTCCTTGACATCTCCTCGCTTGGTACGGCATACCGGTATGCTGCCAAGATTGAGCAGAAATTCAAGAAGAAGAAGCGAGACTTTGGATCTGCGAATCAAAAGCAAGGGAAAGGTGCTTCCAAACCGCAGAACAAAGGACCGAGCCAAGGCATGGCGGCTAAAGACAACTCATCGAAGCCACAAGAAAAGAACAGCACCGCAAAGCGAAAGAAGGACACGGGAAAGTGGTGTGAGTTCCATAAGAGCTCCACTCACAACACAAGTGAGTGTCGGGCCAAGCAGTCGCTAGTGGCCGAGATGAGGGCTTCTGAGTCAGATGCATGCTCTGACTCCGAATCAGAACCTGAAAAGGCAAATGAAAAAGGGAAACAGATTATTGATGCGGAGCCCAACGCCACTCTTGCCACTGCAAAGATCCAAAAGGAGGAACCGGAAGATCCAGAGGAGGAGGAACGTCTCTTCCACTCCGAGATGTGGGTAAAGGGCTCCCCGGTACAGTTCATTGTCGACAATGGGAGCCAAAAGAACCTCATTTCAGCAGACGTCATGAAGTGGTTGGGCTTGCCGACCACAGCTCATCCACATCCATACACCATCGGGTGGCTTCACCAAGGACGAGATCTCCGCGTCAGCCGGCAGTGTCGCCTTCCCTATAGCATCAAGCCCTTCACGGATGAGGTATTATGTGACGTTGCTCTTATTGATGTTTCTGATGTATTATTAGGACAACCATACTTGTGGAAGCGTCATGCTGTGTATGAGTCTCGACCTCGTGCTGTTATTGTTACTTTGGGAAATAAGTTGTACGGGATACCAGAGGTACCACCTCCTGCTGCTATCTCTTTGGTTACTGCAAAACAATGCAGTAAGCTCATTTCCCAAACCAGGAAATTCGTTTTCCTGATGATCCGCCCCCGGGGCAAGAAGAAGACTGTGGCCACGACCTCCAGACAGGGCTCCTCTGCACAACAACAACAAATGGATAAGGTTGTGGAGGAGTACGGGGACATATTCACCTCACCCACAGGGGTTCCTCTGCACTGTCAGGTCAAGCACCCGATTGATCTGACCCCCAGTGCGCCGCTACCTAATGGACCGATCTATCGGCGCTCTGTTCTGGAGAATGATGAAATCAAGAGGCAGATTCAGGAGCTGTTGCAGAAAGGTCACATCAGACCAAGTTCATCGCCCTGTGGGAGCCCGATCGTGTTGGTACAGAAAAAGGATGGGACATGGAGACTCTGTATTGACTATCGGGCGCTGAACAAGATCACTTTCCGGAATAGGTACCCAATCCACGGATTGATGACCTTCTGGACCAACTCCAAGGTGCAAAATATTTCAGTAAGATCGACCTGAAGTCTGGGTATCACCAGGTACCAATTGAACCCTCTGATGTGTGGAAGACTGCCTTCAAAGCTAAGGAAGGCCTTTTTGAATGGCTGGTCATGCCTTTTGGGTTGACGAATGCTCCCGCCACCTTCATGAGGATGATGGACGACATCTTGCGGCCATTCACCAACTCATTCGTAGTGGTGTACTTGGATGACATTTTTATCTTTAGCAAGACTTGGGAAGAGCACCTTCATCACATCTGACAAGTCCTCCAAACATTGCGGCAACACAAGTTGTGTGCCAATTTGGAGAAGTGCACGTTTGGCATGACCCAGGTTCAATATCTGGGATACATTATTGATGAAAGGGGGGTGCATGTGGATCCAGCCAAGATCCAAGTCATTCGGGATTGGCCAGCCCCGACTACTATAACAGAGCTTCGTAGCTTTCTGGGTCTTGCTAATTTCTACCGTAGATTCGTGTTGGGATTCTCTCATATCACTTGGCCCTTGAGTCAAGTCACCAAAGGAGGAGCGAGAGCAAAATTATTTTGGTCGGAACCTCAACAGAAGGCATTCAAAGAATTGAAAAATCACCTCTGTTCTGCCCCAGTGCTCACCTTACCAGACTTGCAGCAGCCATTTGAGATCGAGACAGATGCCTCTGACTATGCTATTGGGGCAGTTCTTACTCAACGGGGACATCCAGTGGCATATCACAGTGAGACATTTTCGGAGACAGTTCGCAAGTATCCCACCTATGACAAAGAAATGTATTCCATTGTGCAAGCCTGTCGACAATGGAAGCATTACATTTTGGGGAAGGAAACAATCATCCACACAGGCCACCGGCCCCTGCAGTTCATACAGACACAAGGGAAGTTGCGGAATGATCGCCATAAGAAGTGGTCCACATATCTGCAACAGTTTCATTTGAACATCAAGTACAAGAAGGGTAGCACCAATAATGTTGCAGACTGCCTCAGCCGACCACCGATTGTGGCGCTCACCACCGTGCTCAACTCTTGTAGGCACGAGAATTCTGATTGGCCGCTTCTCTATGAAAGTGACTCAGAATTCGGCCACACTTACAAGGCACTCTTGGGGGGCACGCAAGTTCCAAATTTTCACCTCCAAGATGCACTTTTCCTCCAAGATGCACTTTTATGTCACATGGGACACCTTTGCGTTCCTTCAAGCGAGCGTGCCAAGATGATATGGGAAGCACACTACAGTTGAGTCGCTGGGCATTTCGGGATTCAGAAAAAAGTAGCAATCCTGCAAAAGTATTTCTACTGGCCGAACCTTCGAAAGGATGTCGAGAAGCACATCAGATCCTGCACTGCTTGTGCCATTGCCAAACCGTCCATCAAGAAGCAAGGCCTATATACTCCTCTACCTACCCCTAGTCGACCTTGGGAATCCATCTCCATGGATTACATGTCATGCCTGCCTTCTACTAAGCAGGGAAATGACTGTGTTTTCGTGGTCATCGATAGATTCTCGAAGATGGCCATCATGGCGGCCTGCAAGAAGAATATCACAGCAGAAGCCACTGCTAAACTCTTCTTTGAATGAGTGTGGGTGCACTTTGGAATCCCATAGTCTATCATATCGGATTGGGATAGCGGGTTCTCGGCACATTTTGGTCTGACCCTGCGATTGATGTTGGATACTAAGCTCACCAAATCCTGACTTTCTATCCCGAACGGATGGCCAAGCGAGAGGTCGTCAACGAATGATTGTACATTACGCGCATGTACAATTCAAAGCATCCATGCACATGGGACGAGAGCCTCCCCTATGTACAACATAGTTATAACAGGGCTCTCCACAGTTCAATTGGCCATAGCCCCTTTCAGGTGGGCTTGGGATTCCAGCCACTAGGTCCCATTGACGTAGCCATGCCATTTGCAGCTGCTCAGGCCGATTCAGCGCACGTCCAGTCTGAAGTTGACAAAGCAAGTAGCTTCATCGAGCGCATTCAACACATCCGCCAACAGGTTCATGATATATTGGACGGAGCCAATGCGAAGTACAAGCAGCGCCATGATCAACACCGGGTGCCACACCACTTCCAGGTGGGCGACAAAGTATGGCTACATTTGCAGAAGGAGCGCCTCACTGGACCTCACCGCAAGCTCAATCTGGGCATACACCATCACCAAGGCTGTAGGGAACAATGCCTTCGAGCTCAGTATTCCACCATTCCTTGGTCTGCACCCAGTCTTCAATGTGGATCGCCTTCGTCCTTACTTCCCACCTCTACTGGACACCTCGGACATTGCAGAACATCTCACACCAAAAGAGTTAAATCCAGACTGCATGGAACAGGCCACCACAGATTGTATCATGGACATGCAGATCAAGAACACTCGCCAACAGAAGATCCAATTATATCGGGTTGTCAAAGCTAGCCAACTCCTGCACCAAGGAAAGTGGTTCACCAGGGACCAAGTTCAGCAGAAATTTCCTCATCTCCTGGAGGAACTTAACGCAATGGGGACCATTGCTTCTTACGGGGGGAGGAATGATCCAGGTGGATATTGGTGGTCACCTGCCTATTCCACTTGGGGCTCCACCATTGTCTCTTTCAGTTTTTCAGTTTCGGCACAGTTTACTATTTTTAGCAGTTTTTCGGGTCCTAAACTTCTGGAGCTGTTTTGAGGCCCTAAACGATTTTTTTTGGGAAAACGGAGAGCAACATGGGTCCATAGATTGATGTTGCTAGTTCCAAATTTTTAGTCCTCGGATAGATCTTTCTAACGAGGTATGGTACGCGTCAAACAGAGATCGTATGCCAAAGTTACGCCCCTGGGAAGTTGAAACATTAATTTACCCAAACGGGGCCCATAGTTTTGGCGCTTCATCTCCTAGGGTTAGGGTTTTGGCTGTTTAGGATTTCCCATTGTTTCTAAATAATAAATAGCCCCCCGAGCCTCATTGTAACTGAGTTCAGAGGCCTGTAGCCGCCACATCTCTTCTCAGAGATAGCTACCAACGCCCTAGCTAGTTTTATTTCCATTCTGTCTGTAAGCAAATTTCAGTTCTTGGATATTAATGAAATGAAGTATTATTTCCGTTGCATCGTTGTATTTCTATTTATATTTTTATTCTGTTGCGTTCCTGCATAAATCCGGATCAGCTGTCAAGTAAATATGTGCTCAAGTGACTTTAGGAAAGTGCTTCTAATCTAATGCTTTATTCATGGGTCCCCTCACCCCTTTATTTCCTATCAAACTTAGGAAAAGAAAAAATTTATTGAAATTAATATCCCAATTAGCTGACTGTTAATTTGGTGATATTACAAAGAGAAATATTTGGTGTTTGAGTCATCAAATAGGACCACTGGGTCTTGTGAGTTTAATGCTGACAATTTGAATGTGCTTGCAGGTTGTGTAGAATACATCCATCTCTTGGAATTGTCTCAAGTAAAGTTGAAGTTTATCTAGCAAAGCATAATGAAGAAGCAAATTGTCAAGCAAGGTATGATGAAGAGTGTCTTTCTGATGAAGACCAAGTTGATTTTTTGCAGCAGAAGGAATTCATAAGTTCCTTATTTAATGAAGGGAGTAACCTTAATGGAGATGAATTAGTAATGCCTCATGAGATGAAATTTGTTCTCGATGAGGACAAAGAGGAATTGGCTTGCTTAAATCACCAAAGGAAGATTGTTGGACGGACATTTAGGACTGTCATAGAAATAGAGAATCAAAATTTTATTCTGATTAAAGATGAAGAAGCAATGTCACAAAGAGGTTTGCTACTAACAAGGAAGAAGAAAGCCATAAAGATGAAAGTGACGCACTTATGTCTCAAGCTAAAGGAAAGTCAGTCCTAGAAGTGGAAAAGACTGAATTGACTATTAGGACTAGTTAAGAAGCAGAAGGACAACAATGGAATGTTGTCAAGGAAGAGGAAGCGAGTTATGTTGAAACTATAATACAACATCCTAAAGAGGTACTTGAAGGGAATCAAGTAATTAGTGAATGGTTGAGTTTCTTGCTGAAAGCATTTGAGCAAGAGAAAGAGTTTGCAGAAAATAAGATGGGACCATTTCAAACTGTAGTCGAAACAAAGATAGATGCTGGTTTCCAAAACTTAATTATGTTAACTAGTATATAGGAAAGAGTGAATAAATATATTACTGTAGTCAGAGAATTAGAAGGAAATTTACCTTTTGACAGTAAATTTTCAAACAAGGAAAAGAAGAGGGATGTTGCAGAGGGAGATATCTTCAAAGATATTCAGGAAGTTTGGGTAGCAGCAATGTCTGGTGTAATATTTGCAGAAATATCTGGGACAAAGTGTAGTAGAATGTGTTGGTAGAGGACTGGAAATAAGATTAGATTACAACAGAATATTTAATTGCAACGAACCATAGATGAACTATGGGAGTTAATGCAAATACCTAAGAAGAGTTACAACAAAATGAATAAAGCATTCCACTGTGGAATTGTTTGGAAAGTGAAGAACAATGAAGGTAGAGGCAGTGGAGCACTACAGTACAAAGTATGGAAGCCTAGAAGTTTGTAGCTAAATAATGGTGAAGACAATGCAGTTTATGGACAACATCAAAACATAGTTTGGGATCCTGGAAGATTCAAACATTGAAGACACATGACCAGGAGGTCATGATTTCTTTTACCTTGGGATTCTGATGTAGGAGCATTAAGGTAGAGCCAACAATGTGACAAGATGGTCACAAGTTGTGGCTTGGGAAGAGGACTAGCAGTCCTAAAAACTTGAATACTTTATTTTTAAAGTATTTTTTTTTTTCAAGTTAAGCTGGGCTAACACAACCGTTGTAATTTGCAGATTAAAAGAATAGTTAAATTAGGATTAGTTAAGTATTTAGTTGAATAAATTGTTCTGAAATTGAATGACAGTTTCTCAACCCTATGGGGATTCTAGAAAGACATAAAGCCAGACCAAATCCACCATTGAGGGGTTCTGCCATACATAGAGAGAAAGAGAGAACGAGAGGGAAATATGTATGAGAGAGGGTTGAACAGAGAGTAGGAATAAATGTAAAAATCAACCATCCCAGGGCTTGGTTCTGTGTATTTTCATTTCCAAATAAATTCCAAGTGTTTTGGATTTTGATCAGGCTCTCTATTTTAACTCGTTTGTTTTTATTTCCCTGTCGAAATCAAGTATTGCATTTATGTGTTATTATAAATGCATGTTATTTCTGTTAATGAGTAGACAGATTGAGTGAGAGGATGAAGTTCCTATGAACTTCGCATAGAAAAAGCTATGGCAAAGACCACGAGATGACGAGACGAAGAAGAAGCTCAGGAGAGATCCACGCATTTACAAACTAGACAAAGCTCAGGAGAGATAGCATTGAAAGATTCCGAAAAAGTATCAAGAGGAGTAGTGTGGAGAGAGAATTATTACAGAGTGACGACATCTGAAAGAAGAGTAATCGAATAAATACAAAAATACTTAGAAGAATTCCTAAGGAGGAATTAACGGTTAGGATTGAATCGTAGAGTCGAAGTTTTAAGGTTTGACAACAGAGATTAGTGCGGGCAGAAGAGCCGAGAGGATTGAGCGGACGGCCGCGATTCAATCGCAGATCTAAGGATGAAATATGGACGGTCGCGATGAATTCGCAAGTTAGACAGTATAAGATGCGATGAGATGGAGGGAGAAGACATGGCCCATTCAATCGTGCAGCAAATCAACGACGGACGATGGATCGTGATGTCTCACTTCACAATTTATAGCAATTACCGTTTAATATTCTGCATGGTATGTTAAATGGGTTGTGATGCGATGCGAGAAGGATGAGGGATGCGATGCGACAAGGGGAAGCCACGTGTCGGCCTTAAGAAATAGCGCATTTCGAAAGTTTTGTGGTTTATCATATTCGCAAAGAGTTAAGAGTTGCAGGCAGGTGATTGCGACGTATTGCGATTGGTTGGGAGTGTGTGGGACTCTTCGATAAGAAGAAACCTGCGTGTATGCATTTGGTGGGGTTTTATGCGTATTCTGATTAAAGTTTGATCCCTTCGCGTATGTATGTTGTTTAACTCTTATATTTGTATCCGTTGTGTATAAAGTGAGTTTATGTGGGTCCTAACCTACAAGTCCACGATGATATGTTAAACTGCAGTTACGGCTGCATCAAAATAACCCAAAAATTTTCTAGTAGGAACTTCAACCAAGGAAGAAACAAATCAAAAATAATATTACAGCTAATCAATGGTTTGAATATGCAAGACAACTCTATGAGAAAGAATCAGAGGTTGAGCCTCCCTTGGGGCTCAACACAAATACAAAGCTCTTCACATTACAGGAGGTGGAGATTGGAATTAAAAAGCTAAAAACAAGAAAGGCAAAAGACTTGGTTGAACTTCAAGCAGAGTATCTAAAATGAGGAAGGAACACTCTTGCACCGCACATCATGGAAATATTCAACAACATCATTCAACAAGGATTCCTAAGAGACTAGACAACTAGCCTAGACATAACCCTTTTTAAAAGTGGGGACATTAATAATATGTCCAATTATAGAACCATTATGATCAATCCTTTGTTTGCAAAGATTTTCGGCAGCATAATAGAAAATAGAATTAGTAAGTGGGAAAAACTAAAAGAAAAGAGGGCAAAAGGACAAGCAAGTTTTAGGCCAAAGCATTCTACAGTGGATCACAACATCACGTTGAGACACATTATTGAAAAGGTTTGGGGGGATAAAGAAGAAGTATTATGTTGTTTTGTTGACTTCAGAAAGGCATTTGACATAGTCCCTAGAGATAAGTTGTGGCATAGAATGGAAGAACTTGAAATTCCTTTTCATTATAGAGCTGTTGTCCAAATACTTTATGAAGAGGTGAAATTAAAAATTAGAACCTCAGTGAGTATTTCAGAAAGCTTTAGAAGTGACATCAGAGTCAAGCAAGGTTTCCCTCTATCCCCCACTCTTTTGCTTTATATATTGATAAACTGGAAGAGTGGCTAAATTTGCAAGGTGGGTATGGTGTTCGATTGGGGGAGTTTGTGATAAAGCTTCTTTTATATGTTGATGATCTTGTATTGATTTCTAAATCGGCCCATGGATTGCAGATGCACCTATATGGCCTTGAGCATTTTTGTAGAGAAGTGGGGATGCAAGTTAATATTAGCAAGACCAAGATAATGATTTTCTCTAATAAAATGAAGCAGATTCAACATACATTCTTCTTTGAAGGAAACATTTTTGAAGAAGTAAATGAGTACAAATACCTCGGGATCGATTTCAAAAACAAACTTAATTGGGAGGACTATAGAAAGAAGAGAATCTTGGGAGGTTGGAAAGCATTATATGCTCTTCAAAACAGATGTAGAGAGGCAGAGTAATGGGATTAGAAAACGATTAAAGTGATTTTTGGACTCCTAGTTTGTCCAATGATGCTATATGGGTGTGAATTGTGGGCTAGTGGCACTCTTGTCTCAAAATGGAAGAAAATTGAGAAAATAAAAAAACGCTTGATCATGAGCAAGTTCAAAATAAAAATTTTGGTACCTTATGAGATAATGTTGAGTGAAATAGGAGAAACTCCGATTGAAGCAATTGCTATGGTGGGACTCATAGGATATCTAAAAATAATTGAGCAAATAGGAGTAGGTACATGGCCTGATGCTATCTTCAAGGAAGGCATGAGTGAAAGAAAGAAAACATGGATGAGACAAAACTACACATGGATGCAAAAATGGAATGTCTACCTCAATGCTTGTCCCACAAATAGCAAGGAGCTAAAGAATTTTGTTATGGAGAAGTTTGTAAACATGTATGGGGAAAAGATTTGGGTAGAAAGAAGAAGTACTACATTGAAGAATTCAACCCTACGTATGATCTCCAACAAAAGAGTACATTGGAGCTAACATTTCGTGAAGGGAAAAGGTTTTTATTGCTAAATTAAGAACCAACTCACATCATCTTCAATGTGAAACAGGACGGTGGAAAAGGTCTAAAGAATCTTGGGAAGAAAGAGTGTGTACATTTTGCACGTCTTGGGCAGTGGAATCGGAAAAACATTTCATTTTGGAATTTGATGTGTTCAAAGACATCAGAGAAAGTTATGGGAATATGTTAGCATCGGTTTCTTGGCATTGTCTTTTCAGCGATGAGATTGTTGGAAGGTTGGGCCAGCTCATCATCAATTTGAATAAGAAAAGAAATGAAATGCAAAAGGTGAAAAACAGGGAACTCATAGTCCCATAGACTATTTTTAGTCTCGTGGACGTTAAAATTTCATTTCATTTCATTTCATGGAATTTTATGTGAGGTTTATAATGTTTTTATTATATTTTTTGAAGGCAGAGTATATTGTAAATAGTTTGGGTAAAAATGCTTTGAATCTTAATTAATTTATAAATATTTAGAAATTGTTTCTAAAATTTATTAAAGTTTTTATAAAATTAAATATTAAACTTTTTTTTTTTAGAAATTGGAAATAATTTTTTTAATTTTTAAAATTTGAATTTCTAGTTTTTTATTGGTCGATGACTAATTTTATGTGGTTTAAAATTAAATTTTTATAATTAAAAATTATTTAAAAAATAAATAAAAATAAGAAAAAAACCTTTAATTGCGAAGTGTCATAAATTAATTTTCAAAAAAAAAAAAAATCTAAATTTATGGATTTTCTATAATTAATATTTTCTTTTCCAAAAAAAAAATAGTTGTGATTATGTCAAGCTTTTACTAACCATGGAAACTGGTCATTTAAAAACAAAATATTACATTGTTTTTTCCCTTGCTGATTTTCTTCATTTTTTCCCTTGTTGATTTTTATTATTGAATAAACTTGGTTCAATCATTTTCTTCACCAAACCTTACCTATATTATAAATTTTCGCAATTCAATTTTAAACCATGATATAATATAAAAAATAAAATCTAATTTAACACTACAATAAATAAAAAAATTATAAATTTGCCTTCACAATTTTAATCATTATTTAAAAATATATATTAAAAAAAATTAAGAACCTTTTGCACTCACACATAAGTCTTTGTGTCACTAAATTTTTTATTTTAATATATTAGACATTACAATTTTTTATATTCGATATTTTATTACATTTGAATTCTTTGCGACGTGATTAAGAAGATACTTCATATCAATTTGATTTTTTCAACACAACAATTCTACCATAGATTATTTATTTGTCATTGAATTAAGATGAGTATAAATTTAAAGTTAAATAAATAATTTGTTACAATAATTAGTATTTTAAAAATTTATTATTTTATTTATATCATATATATACATTATTTAACATAAAGATATTAGACATTGTATTTTATCCTCCTCATTTGGTCCTATAAGCTAAAGATGGAATAAAATTTGCACAAACACATTTCAATAAATGCTCAACTTTTGTAAAAACAATAATGTTGGGGCTAATGTTTCATCCAAAATGATGTATGCACCTATCTCTATTTTTCTCCAAGATTATTAAGTTTATTAATTACTTTCGTTACTTCCCTTCGTCGTATTCAAATGTGCTTCATTATTAGATTTATGAATTTTTTCATGCATTCAATAATTGCTATTAATTACTTTTTTGCTTAAGAGGCAAGTACTAAGCAACAATGCTGCATATTACACTTGGTATATTTGTTTTTTTGATATACTAAGTTCTCTCTCTCTCTCTCTCTCTCTCTCTCTCTCTCTCTCTCTATATATATATATATATATATATATATATATATATATATATATATATATATATATGTGTTTTTTTAAATTGTATTAAATATATATATATATATATATATATATATATATATATATATATATATATATATATATATATATATATATATATATATATATATATATATATATATATATATAATAATATGTATATATATATTTTTTAAATTATATTATTTTATATATATATAATATATAGGGGAGAGGGGGGAGGGGGGGGGGAGGACACATATATATATATATATATATATATATATATATATATATACAATTTAAAAAAACATATATACATATTATTATCTGATATGGAGATGAGGTTTTGGAGATTAACCAAGTTACCCATGTGGTAGAATAAATATTCCAAACCCTCAAAAGACCATAGCTTTCAATATCGAGGTAGGAATTAGGCAAAATTTCAACCTTTGGTAAGTTATGAGAGAGAAGTAATGGAGTAACAAAAAATGAAAACTAAGGGAAATAAAAAATACCTGAAACAAATTAAGCTAAGGCAATCAAAGGTGACATTAGCACAATTTATAGGGAGGGTCCCTTAATTTTTCAAAAATAAATTAAGTGGAGGTGTAGAGACCTCAACAATTGGTGACACACGGGTTGTTGAAAATGGCACCAAGAAATATTCTAATTTAATTTTCAATTGAATTAAATTAGAATAAAATTATAATTCCACATCACACGCCATTAATTCGAGTTGAGTGTCTAACTTGATTCATGTAGAGTGGCTCCTACAAAATAGGAGCCCTGGTTGAGTTTATTTTGAGTTGTAATTAATTAACTCAATTTATCTGAGTTAAAGTCAGTTTCACTAGTTCCAACTGTTGGAGGAACTAGTGAGAGGTAAAAGTGTGAAACTTGAACTTGAACCACATGCAGTGATCAATGAGATAATTGATAAATCAACCATAGATAACTCATGCATGTTAGATCATAGAAAAACCCAGTTGAGATTGGAGTTCAAGGGAAGTGTACTATCAATTGCATAATCATCCAAATTGTACAGGTGGTGCATGCAGTCAAAGGAAGGCCTTAAATGAATTGTCTATTTGTGGATGAGAATTTCCCTAATTAATAGGGGCTAATTACCCAAGGAAACAACGCTAGGAAATAGGGATCCTGGTAGGCAGAAAATTGGTTAAGTATTGGCCTAGGCTTGTCTAGGAAGTAGTGATATATATAGAGATAATGTAGAGGTTTCTGAGGTTGGAGAAAATAATTGTAATATTCTCATATTTTTTTACTAATGCAACATACAGATAGCAGGGTTTTTAGCTGTGGCTTTCTCCAGGAAATCATTATGTAATGTAATTGAAATTCTTTCTCTTTTATGCTTTGTGATTTCATGATCGTAATCGGTTTCCGCAATTGGTAGAGTAGATTCAAGAATATTGTTTTAGCATATTACAATTAACAGCTTGAATCTATGTGTATTTTCTACAAGGTATCAGATCTGAAATCACTATAGAAGAGACGAATATGAGTTTGTACTTGTAGGAGGAACAAGTGTTGCAGATTTCTTCTCAAGAGCTAGCAGTAGGAATAGGATGGTGTTCTATGGTCTGAGGCTCGAGTATGCCGTTGAGGGTCACTTGAATTATATTTCCTGGAGAGACTGGATGTAAGTAGTCTTGGAGGACAATAGATTAAAGGATTTCAGTGAAAAGAACATCCCAAAACCAGCTGCAGTTGATGCACAGGACCTAGCAGAGTGGAAGAAATGCGTAGAAAAGGCCAGAAGGATTCTATTGGAAGGAGTTTGAGATCATATCGTCTTGAACCTCCATGGAAAGGAAACTCCATATGAAATGTGGAAGGCCTTAACAGATTTGTTTCATAACAACAATTACCACATGGAGCTAGCACTGAAGGAAAATCTCAGCAGAATAAGGATGGATAAGGGTGACACAATACCAAAGTACTTGACCAAGTTTACTCAATGTCAGGATGAACTTGGAAGTATTGGTGTTACAATTGTCGAAGATGATCTAGTGAGCCTAACACTTCTAGGCCAAGAGCTGGCACAACTATCAAGATTTGGTAAATGGGAGGGAGAAGCTACCAGAGTGGGAACATTTGTGGTTTGACTTGGTGCAAGAAGAGTTTCAACGGAACACCAGAGATGGATCCTCATAAAAACATGATGATGAGGATAATTGTGCCTTGGATGGAAAGGAAAATAAAGGGAAAGGGAAGTCATCCCAATTCCAAATCAAATTTTGGTCGAGCGGGAAAGAAGAAGGAATTGTCGAAGATTAAATGTTTTCATTGTCACGAGCTGGGACACTATGCCATGAAGTGTCTGCACAAGAAGGTTGGAAAGAATCCCTCAGGAGGAGCGGAAGGTGAAGCACTTTCTTCACAATTCAAGTTGGATTTTACCCTCATCGCATTCATGGTGTCATTAGTGATGGGTAGTGTGTGGTGCCTGAATAATGGATCCTCATTCCAAATGATCGGCAAAAAAGAGTTCTTCAGCGACCTGGAGGAGAAGTACCTCTGAATACACATCAAAATCAGAGACAACGGAAGGTATAGCATGACCAACATCGGTATTATTACTTTTCATAGGGAGTCTAGTTCTCCTCTCACATTGAAAGATGTCATGTATGTTCCAGGTTTGAAGAATAATTTAGTTTCAGTTGTTATGTTGAAAGACCATGGCAACGATGTGTTTTTTAGCAAGGGAAAGGCGTTCCTTCGTCACATAGCCACGAGAGAAGTGGAGAATATAGAGGTTCGGGTAAAGAACCTATACAAATTGGATGTAGAAGATTGTTTTTCCTTGATCACGAAAGCAGACAAGGTGTAGATCCAAAATTAGTGAGTTATGGCATAGAAGATTGGTCCATCTACACCACGAAGCTTTTAATATCATGCAACATATTTCTACAGGAGTTTCCAAGGGTGCACTTGAGCAATGTGATACATTCAAAGGGTGTACATTGGGGAAGTACACCAAAGCCACCTTTCGTGATAAGGACAATCGAGCATAAGTAATCCTTGAAAGAGTTCACTCAGATGTGTGTGGACCGTTCTCGACATCCTCCACGGAAAAGCATAGGAAATATGTGATTTTTGTAGATGATTTTTCACACAAGTGTTGGATATTCTTCATGCAGAAGAAAGACCAGACGTTCTCAAAATTTTGTGAGTCAAAGCAATTGTTGAGAAAGAAACAGGCAAGAAAGTGAAGGCTCTCAGGAATGACAATGGTGGATAATATGTGTCGAATGAATTCAAGAAATTATGTGCATCATAAGGAATTCGACGGGAGTTAATAGCACCCCATAACCTACAACAGAATGGGGTTTCATAAAGGAAGAAAAAAAACATTGTGGGAGTTGCACGGGTGATGTTACATGATCGGGGCTTATCGTTATACTTGTGGGAGAAAGTATGCAACACAAATGTGTATGTGAAGAACAAGAGTCCTCATCAGATCCTCAAGATGAGTACACCAGAGGAAGCATTTTCTGGTAAGAATCCAGATGTGGCACACTTTAGAATATTTGGTTCATTAGTTTACTGTCATGTTTCCAAGGATGCACAGAAAAATCTAGAAACAATAATTGAGTTAGGCATATTTGTGGGGTACACTAATACACCTCACAACTATTGGGTGTACCTTCCATCTCACAAGATTAAAATGGTTCGTAGAGATGTGAAATTCGATGAAGACAAGGCCATGTAAATTTTCCTTGAAATGGAGCTTTAGTTGCATGCAGATGAGGAGATTTTAGCACCAAAAGAAGAACCTCAAGATGTGGAGAAGCCACAAACAGAGGAGCAGAGAGTGGAAGCACCCACTCATGCAGAGACATCCATAGATGGAAGGAAGCACACCATAGAGTTTGACAGGTTGATGCATGATTCTAGAGAGAATGTGGGACCACCCACATGATAGTGTAGGTAGAGAAGGTCCCCATAGCGGTACATTGGCTACATGGCTCTTATGACCGAGAGTGTAGAGATTGAGCCATCCTCATTTGAGGAAGTAGTGCAAAAACTAGTATGGGTTGATGCCATGGTAGAGAAGTATGAATCCATTATCAGGAACATTGCATGGGAAGTTGTCCCAACACTAGAGAACAAGTCAATTGTAGGATCGATGTGGATATACAAGGTGAAGCAAGCAGTATATGGGAGTGTCGACAAACACAAGGCAAAATTTGTGGCCAAGGGGTTTTATCAGGTGGAGGGAATAAATTACGAGAAGACCTTTTCTCCGGTAGAAATATACTCTTCAATTAGATCTATTCTTTCACTTTCAGCGCAAATTGGATGGAAAATACATCAGATGGATGTAAAGACATCTTTCCTCAATGGAGGGATTGAGGAAGAGGTGTACATAGAGCATTCAGAAGGATTTGAGACCTTTGACAGAGAGTCACGTGTAGAAATTATACAAACAATATGTATATCAATGGATTCAATCCTATCATGCGATATGATAAAGCAAGATACTGAATCCTTATACAAACCAATTGCGGAAAATAAACACGACCAACAATCAAAACAAGTAAAGAAAGAAGCAAATCAAACCAAAACACAGATATTTTCCTGTGGAAAGCTTGCTTCTCAAAAACCATCTATCTTCTATTGTATATTCACCAAGGAATCATGAAATAATTGCAATGCACTCTTCTCACAAGAGTCTCCTGCACTCTCACAACTGTCTCACATTGATCCAGACAAAATCGACCAACACATAACCAATTTTCAGCCTCCACTTAGCCTACCTTGCTTGCACAATTCATGTGGAATGAAATCCCTTTCTTTAGGAAATTCAACCTTCCAAAACTACGCAATGCTCATGGGAAATCCTATGGTTTTTTTACTACATGCGAGCAGTGTACTAATAATACAACTGATAGTTAACATCTCTTTAACCTTTGTCTCAAATGGGTCTCCACTGGAACTGACATGCATGCAACTATTAATAGTAAATCATCTGTTACATGACAGATCATTGCATGTGAATTAAATCTGATTTAATTCACTTGACCTCTCACTAGTGCAACAAACAATTACAACTAGTTAAATTGATTTTAACTCAGTTAATTGAGTTAACTAATTTCTCATGCATTAAACTAATACACTAACTGCAACTTGGACCCAATAACTAATAGAATCACTCTACATGCCTCACCAACCACCCTCAACTCGAAATTCATGAGCTAACTGAGTTTATCACACTCAGTTAACTATTACAAGTGATTATGAGATAATATTACATTTTATTTTCCAATTTAATTAAGGGAAAACTAAATTAGACACACATTTCTTGTTGAATTTTCAACACTCCCTCTCCACAAGAAAGGGATTATCTGCTACCCCGATCTTGCCTCTATGGTATTTGGATTTTCTCCTGGCGAGCGCCTTCGTCAGAATATCTGCATCCTGATCTTCCGTGGGAGTGTACTGAAGTAACATAATGCGCCTCTGAACACAATCTCTGAGATGGTGGCACCAGATGTCTATATGCTTGGACCTATCATGGAATATTGGATTAATCGAGAGTTTAATGAAACTCTGGTTATCACAATGTATCATCGTCGGATCCATTTGATGACTAAGAAAACCAACCGGAATATTCCTCATCTAGATGGCCTCAGATGTAGCCTGACTGGCTACCATGTACTCTGCCTCAGTTGAACTGAGTGCCACAGATCTCTGCTTCCTACTGTACCAAGAGACTTCTATCGATCCTATGCTAAAGATCCTTCCTAATGTGCTTTTTCTGTCTGATGGACTACCTACCCAATTTGCATCGGTGAAGCCTTTAAGCTTCACTCCCTCTGTCTGTCTATACCATAATCCATACTTTGTAGTGCCCTTGATATATCTCAAGAAATGCTTCCCTGCCTTATAAAAGAGCTTGGTTGGCTTAAACATAGCTTGAATCAGCTGGTTAACTGTGTAGAAAATGTTTGGTCTGGTGTTCACCAAGTACATTAGTGAACCAAAAGCTGGCTGTAAATAATAGTTTCCACTACCTCACCTGAAGTAGCATCCTCCTTCCTCCAGTTTCGTGGAAGAGGAGTCTCCATGGGTTTACAAATATCCATGTGAAACTTACTGAGAATCTGTTTGGCATACTTGCCTTGAGAAAACAATAGCTCACCATCCCGCTGCCATATTTCCAAACCAAGGAAATAGTGAAGGAGTCCCATGTCCTTCATCTCAAACTCTCTTGCAAGATCCTCTTTGCAAGAATTTATAGGCTAATCATCACCTGTCAAAATTATATCATCAACATAAAGTACGATAATCAAGAGCTTACCATCAACCACAATCTGGTACAGGTTCACATCCGCTCCACTCTTCATGAAGCCCAACCCAGTGAAATAACTATCAATATTGGTGTACCAAGAATGAGGTTCTTGCTTCAGCACATACACTGCTCTCTTAAGTATGCACACATGCGACTCACTATCAAAGGTCTCAAAACCTTTTGGCTGCTCTATGTACACTTCTTCCTCAATAAATCCATTGAGAAACATAGTCTTCACATCCATCTGATGTATCCTCCACCTCATCTATGTTGAGAGTGCAAGGATAGATATAATCGATGAATACCTCACAACTGGTACGGAAGTCTCCTCATAGTCAATCCCCTCAACTTGTGAGAATCCCCGGGCTACAAATATAGCCTTGCAATTCTCCACACTCCCATCTTCCGCCTGCTTCACCTTATAGATCCATCTAGATCCAACCACTGATTTTCTGACTGGTCTTGGGACAACTTCCCATGCACTCTTCTTGACGATGGAGTCATACTCCTCAAACCATGGCGTAAACCCAAATTGGCTGCTGCATTGCTTCCTCAAAGGAGGATGGTTCTGTCACAATACACTTGCTCACAAGAGCCATATTGTATCTAGTAAACCTGTCTGGAGACTGTCTCTATCTGTGAAGTGAAGTAGTTGCTCCTACATGTTCTATCGCATCAAGTCTCAATCTATCAGCTTCCGTGGTGCACCTTCTACCATTTCTGGTTGATGGCTCTGCATGAGTGTTTTATGTCACTCCATGATCCTCTGCATGTGGTTGCTCCACATCTTGAGGTTCATCCGTTGGAACCAAGAGTTCCTCATCTGCATGCAAATCAAGATCCCTCTCAAGGG
Source organism: Pinus albicaulis (assembly GCA_034641835.2). Lineage (NCBI taxonomy): Eukaryota > Viridiplantae > Streptophyta > Pinopsida > Pinales > Pinaceae > Pinus > Pinus albicaulis. Next base: position 127,759,345 of record CM076584.1, on the reverse strand, counting down.
ACAATCACATGGCTTTCTCCTCATCAAATTTTATATCCCATCTCACAATAGTCATCTTGTTGTTTGGAAAATACACCCTAATAGTTGTGGGAAGTATCAGTGTACCCCAAAAATATCCCAATCTCAACTGTTGATTCTAACTTCTTCCTAGAATCTTTGGTAACATGGAAATATACAGATGAGCCAAAAATTTTAGAATATGAAACATCGGGTTTCTTACCAGAAAAATCCTCCTCTAGTGTACTCATGCCAAGTATCCAATGTGGACTACGGTTTTGCATAAATACCGTTGTGTTGCATGCTTCCGCCCACAGATGCAACGGTATGCCCTAACCATACAACATCGCTCGTGTCACACCCACAATTATTGTGTTCTTTCTTTCTGTGACCCCATTCTGTTGTGTGTTATGAGTCGCAATCAAGTCTCTCTGAATTCCTTCTTTGCTACAGAAGTTCTTGAATTCATTGGTGATGTACTCACCACCATTGTCGCTCCTTAGAGCCTTCACATGCTTCCCCGTGTCTTTCTCCACCAGTGCTTTGAACTCACAAAATTTTGAGAACGTCTGATATTTCTTCTGCATGAAGTAGATCAAACACTTTCTAGAAAAATCATCAAAAAAGATCACATAATACCTGTGCTTTGCTGTCGAAGCTGTAAAGAATGGTCCACACATGTCTGAGTGAACTCTCTCAAGGATTTTTGCTGCTCAGTTCTCATTCTCGTGAAAAGTGGCCTTTGCATACTTCCCCATGGTACATCCCTTGCATGTGTCTATCTGCGCAAGAGTACCCTTTGGAAGCCCTGTAGAAATATGCTGCATGAACTTCAAGGCTTTGTGGTGTAGGTGGCCCAATATCCTATGCCATAACTCACCCTCATCCCGGCTCACCACTTTGTCTACCTTACCCATCAATTCTGCATAGCCATCTACATCAAGTTTGTAGATATTCTTCACACGAATCCCAATCTTCTTGGCTTGTCTTGTGGCTTTGTGTCAAAGGAAATCTTTCCCTTCACTGAAAACCATATCATAACCTCTATCCTCCAACATTGCAACTGAAACTAAATTCTTTTTCAAGTCTGGTACATGCATGACATCTTTTAATAAGAAGGGTTTAATTGGCTGTCTCTGGAAAGTAACTGTACGAATCCCAGTAGCACTGTACCTCTCGTCATCACCCATTTAGATATGCATCTGGAGATCCTTCTCCTCCAAGCTACTGAAAAGTTCTGCATCTCCTGTCATGTGGAAATATGCACCACTATCCAATTATCACACTAATCCCATCACACTTGACACCATGTATGTGATGAGAGAGAAGTCCAACTCAAATTGCGAGGCCAAAGCCTCACCAACTGCAGATCCTGAAGCCTTCTTGTTCTTCTTATTTTGTGGACAATTAGTGGCATAATGTCCATGCTTGTGACAATGAAAACATTTCACTTTGGACATGTCACGCTTCTTGCCTTCTTTTCCAGTCTCAGATTTGGAATAGGATTTCTTTCCCTTCTCCTTATTTTCCTTACCATCCAAGGTGCAATTTTATTCATCATCTGTCTTAGATGAAGATCCATCCCTGGTATTCTGCCTGAATTCTTCTTGCACCAAATTTGACCAAATTCACTCCCAATCCGGCAGCTTCTCCCTCCCATTGACAGAGTCCTAATAACTATGCCAACTCTTGGGAAGGCCTAGAAGAGCTAGGCTCACCAAGTCATCATCTGCTACAGTAATTCTGATGCTCCTAAGCTCATCTACACATGGACAAACTTGGTTAAATATTTCGGAATAGTGTCGCCTTTCTCCATTTTGATCTTCCTGAGCTTGTCCTTCAGTGCCAATTTCCTGTGGTCACTGCTACTCTGAAACAGATCTGTCAAAGCCTTCCACATTGCATATGGAGTCGCTTTTCCATGGGGACTTGAGACAATGTGATCTCGTACTCCCTCCAATAAGATCCTCCTCACCTTTGCAACCTTCTTTTCCCAAGCATCAAGAAGAGTGGCATCTGCTGCTGCAATTTTGGGAATGTCATTATCAATCAATTATTTCAACACGTTGTCCTCGAGAACTGCCTCCATCATGTCTTTCCACGCAATATAAGTTAAACTACCCTCGAGTGCATATTCCATTCTCAAGCCATTAAAAGCCATCTTGATCTTGATCAGCCTGTCGCACCAAAGAATACTTTTGCAAATTCAAATGTTATTCAGCACAAACTCAATGTATTCTCCACTATAGTGATTTCCTGTTCTCTGATACCATGTAGAAATTATAAAAACAATATGTGTATCAATGGATTCAATCTGATCATGCAATATGCTAAATCAAGATATTGAATCCTTCTACAAATCAATTACAGAAATAAACATGATCGCCAATCACAATAAGTAAAGAAAGAAGAAAATCAAAACACAACACAAATATTTTCTCGGGGAAAGCTTGCTGCTCAAAACCCATCTATATTCTATTGTATATTCACCAAGGAATCATGAAACAAATACAATTCACTCTTCTCACAAGAGTCTCATGCACTCTCACAACTGTCTCACATTGATTCGGAAAAAATCGACCAACACTTGGCCAATTTTCAGCCTCTGCTCAGCCTACCTTTCTTGCGCAATTCATGTGGAATGAAATCCCTATTCTTTAGGAAATTCAACCTTCCAAAACTACGCAATGCTCTTGGGAAATCCTATGGTTGTTTTACTGCATGCAGACAATGTAATAATAATACAAATGATAGTTAACATCCCTTTAACCTTTGTCTCAGCTGGGTCTCCACTGGAACTGACATGCATGCAGCTATTAATAGTAAATCATCAGTTACATGAAAGATCACTGCATGTGAATTAAATCTGATTTAATTCACTTGACCTCTCACTAGTGTAACAAACAGTTACAACTAGTTAAACTGATTTTAACTCAATTAATTGAGTTAACTGATTTCTCATGCATTAAACTAATGCACTAAAGGAAACTTGGAATCAATAACTAATAGAATCACTCTGCATGCCTCACTAGCCACCGTCAACTCGAAATTCATGAGCTAACTAAGTTTATCACACTCAATTAAGTATTACAACTGATTATGAGATAAGATTACATTTTATTGTCCAATTTAATTAAGGGAAAATTAAATTAGACACACATTTCTTGTTGACTTTTCAACAGCATGTGTGCAGACTGAAGCAAGCGTTGTATGGATTGAAACAATCACCCTGTGCTTGATACACTGAGATCGACAACTAATTCATCAGGTTGGGCTTCACCAAAAGTGAAGCAGATGAAAACCTTTACCATATTGTGGTTGAAGGTAAATTATTGATTATAGTATTATATGTCGATGATTTAATTCTAATAGATGATGAGAAGCTGATAAAATATTGTAAAGAATATTTGGCAAGAGAATTCGCGATGAAAGACATGGGGCTCTTGCATTATTTACTTGGTTTGGAAATTTTGCAAAGAGATGGGGAACTATTTTTCTCCCAGGAAAAGTATGCCGATGAAATACTGAAGAAGTTTCACATGGAGAGAAACAAACCCATGGAGACTCCTCTAGCAGGGGATTTGTGGAAAGAAGATGTTACTTCAAGCGAAGCGTTAGAAGCTACCATTTATAGGCAGCTTGTGGGTTCACTTATGTACTTGGTGAACACATGACCTGACATGTGTTATGCGGTTAACCAGCTTAGTCAAGCTATGGTTAAGCCAACCGAGCTCTATTGGAAGGCAACCAAACATGTGTTGAGATACCTCAGAGGAACCACTGAGTTTGGTCTTTAGTACAGATGGACAGAGGGAGTGAAGTTGCAAGGCTTCACACATGCATATTGGTCAAGGATTCCATCTGAAAGGAAGAGCACATTAGGCGAGATATTCAGTATTGGGTCAAAAACAATTTCGTGGTACAACAGGAAGCAGAGATCAGTTTCACTCAGTTCAACAGAAGCAGAGTACATGGATACTAGTCAAGCAGCTTATGAGGATATCTGGATGAGGAATATCCTTGTTGGGTTGTTTGGTCAACAAATGGATCATACGATGATTTACTGTGACAACTAGAGTTGCATCAAACTCTCGGTTATGTAGGTTTTAACCCTGTACAGAAATTATCTGTAAACGAATCTTAAAACAGAAAATAAACAATAGTGAAAGCATAAAACATAAAATAGATAAACATAGAGATTTTCCCCTGGATCCCAAATCGAGACGACCAGCTTGATTTTTCATTATATTCCTTTTAGTGTTACAACACATATATATACATGCCAAAGCATACATAAACCCCAATCCATTACCCTGGATTAGAACATAACTGTAGTTCCCTTGACCGAATCTACAAAATACCAGGGGCCGAAAACCATCATGCCCAAAAACCATGTGCAAACCCATGCACAAAACCACGGGCGGGTCCACCCACTGGAAAATAAGGACCAAAAAAAATTTCCAGGGCATTGCCTTAGACCCTAACAGGGGGCCCCCCCTATCACACCCCCTCGCGCGTGACTATTCGTGGAAAGAATATAACACAAACCCAATAGGTTAATCCTGTTTTTAATTATATGTCCAAGCATATCGACATCTGGTATCACCATCTCAGATATTTTGTGCAAAGGCGAATCATGATGATAGAGTACATTCCTACATAGGAAAAACATGCAGACATCTTGTCGAAGGCACTGTCAAGAGACAAGTTCAATTTCCACAGAGAAAGGATCGAGGTATTTGATAATCGCTTTCTTGCTGAGAGGGAGTGTTGAAAATGGCACCAAGAAAGATTCTAATTTAGTTTTCCCTTGAATTAAATTAGAATAAAATTGTAATTCCACATCACTTGAAAACTTGTACGAGTTAACTAAGTTAGTTTGAATTAGTTGGTTCAGTTAATTCGATTTGACGGTCTAACTTGAGTCATGTAGAATGGTTCCTACAAAATAGGAGCCATGGTTGAGTTTATTTTGATTTGTAATTAATTAACTGAGTTTATCTAAGTTAAAGTCAGTTTAACTAGTTCCAAGTTGGAGGTACTAGTGAGGGGTCAAAGTGTGGAACTTGAACTTGAACCACATGCAGTTATCAAACAAATAATTGATAAATCAGCCATAAATAACTCATGCATGTCATATCATAGAAATACCCAGTTGAGATTGGAGTTCAAGGCAAGTGTACTGTCAGTTGTATAATCATCCAAATTGTACAAGTAGTGCATGCAGTCAGGGGAAGGCCTTAGATGAATTGTGTAGTTGTGGATGGGAATTTTCCTAATTAATAGGAGCTAATTACCCAAGGAAAGAACTCAAGGAAATATGGATCCTGGCAGGAAGAAAATTGGTTAAGTAATGGCCTAGGTTTGTATAAGAAGTAGTGAGACAGATAAAGATAGTGCATAGGTTTCTCAGGTTGGAGAAAATAATTGTAATTTTCTCATACTTTCTAACTAATGCAATATACATATAGTGGGGGTTTTAGCTGTGGCTTTCCTTAGGAAATAATTGTGTAATGTGTGATTGAAATTATTTCTCTTTTATGCTTTGTGATTTCATGATCATAATTGGTTTCCGCAATTAGTAGAGTAGATTCAAGTCTATTGTTTTATCATATTACAATTAGAAGTTTGGATCTACGTGGATTTTCTATGCGGGGATGAAGCAATTATCTCTGAGATATAAATAGTAGGATTAAATTTATTATAAGTCTAAAAAATCATTTCATATAATCCTCATACATGACACCCTTATCCATGTGTCCCACATAAAATATATCAAGCAAATATAGGTACTCGACATCCAATCAGTCTAAAATTGATGAATCCAAACATAGGGAAATATTTTAATTTTATGTTTTCCTTTTAATATTGGATAGAAGAGGTAGGGCTAGGAAATTGTGAGATTAGTATACATATATTTAATGTAAAGTTATATCTATTTCTCGACATTGTTTCATTGCCCACAAGCATACATATCCCCGACGAAGATGTCTCAGTACCATACAATCATTACCCCATTGCCAACAAGCGTCCATAGCCCCGACGACTTGTACTTCACACACTTTTTGGTGCTTTCAAATCTCTTGTGCTTCCACCCTTTTGATTTTATTTGTTGGAGAATTTAATTCAGCAACTAGGTGAAGAGAGTTGGGTGGTACAAGAGGTGTTTTTTATTTAGGGAAAATGGATGTCATACTTGTTAAATATTGCCCCATGAGCCTTCTCCAAATCTACCAATGTGGAGGATTAATTTAAATGTGGTGGAAAAAGGGAGGGATTCAAGAAACAAAGTAGAGTATATTCTTTCCTTTTAAAAGATGAAACATACTACTTGGAATAAATTTAAGTGTTCCTTCAAAGGCATTGGCCCAATGTAGGGAGAAGAAACTTTAAAAGGATGATCTTTTGGATAAATGAAAACCCACTCTAGCAATAGAGTATAGATTTCCAAGTTGTTCATGTCAATTTTTCCTCTAGTCATTGCTTTGAGTTATGAGTGTCATCATTCCCAAATTCTTATTGGGAAAATCACATAAATTATACAATATGTCCTTAGGATCAATAAATTCCTTGGTAAAAACAACAAAGTTATTGCACATATATTTTATAACAAACTAATTTGCCCAAAATTTTATATCAAACTAATTTAGTGAAGGAACAAAGAACAAATTGAAACTCAAACTAGGTACATGATACATATAAGTGATGACACCATTCTAACATTCAATCTTACCACAACAACAAAAAATAAGTGCTAAATCATTTGCTACAAACATTTTTCTTTTATTTATTTCTTTTTTGTAGCTTCATTTAATGAAGAAAATAGAGAGGCATCTTTAGCAATATGATTGTTGTAACCAAAGTTGGTTATCCATTCAATTTTAGAAGTGCGAAAATGAAAGCCTTGAGAAGAACATAAAATCTATAATTATGTACCTCATCTTCCAAAATTTAACGCTACAAGACAATTGACCTTTCAATCAAAGTTTCTCCTTTAAGTTTTATTCACTTTCTCCTCTATGTCCTAATTTTATGCCAACAATACTTCTCCATATGTCACAATTTCTAACAATAATGACGTTTTTTCTTCTTCCTGCCTTTTTTAGTCAAACTCTAATCACCATTCTTCTTCCTAACATTTTGGTCTAAGTGATCACATTCTTCTCCCAACTAAATTGTCAACTTGCTCTAGTGTAGATACGGACTGGTGTGACGATATATTAGAGAGGCTAGCTTAGTGTAGATACGGACTGGTGTGACGATATATTTGTCGATGTTCTCCTTAGAAGCTGATAGGTTCTACGAAGCGGCTTCTTGTCTGATGGGTCCCAAGAATGTTTGGATGTCTTGGGTCACCTCTTCCCTTGTCTTTTGTGTGGCCAATGTACCTAAGGAATGGATGTGGTGTACCTCCGTCATCGAATATATGCCATTGATTAGGTGCTCATAGGCAGATATCACCCTCTCTACATCTTTTTTGAGCTTTTCCCTGGATTGCAGCTCATCCGTATCTGTACCTTATTGTTCTAAGGGCAGATCCATTCCTTCTTTGGCAGGGTGTCAGGAGCCCGTGGGTACCTTTCAGACCATTCAAGTATGTTTTCCAGTGCTGTGGAGGCTTCCTTTAGCTGTGCAACTCTTTTCCTAGTTTCTGCTTGGGCCCCTAACAAAGGAGCGATTTTCTGTTTTACAGTTAACATCTCCTCATATACCTATTTCATGGAATTTTCTAAGGTATCCAACTCTCCCTGAATGGAGGTCTGTATCCCGCTAGCCTTAGTGATCATGAGTTGAAGCCTTTCATTTTTTAGTTTCCAGGGCTTTCTTTTTTGTCTCTGCTTGAGTTTCCCTTTGCTCGGACGCCTGGAGTCTACTTTATAGAAACAAGATATCTCTACTCATCATGCTGCCATTTTCTTCTGTGGCAGCTGCAAAGGCAGTTTCAGTCGATGCTATCATCATGGGGTTAGTCTTAATGTCCAAGACTATGTCCTTTTCTGTGGTCACTGCAAGGGGCTCAGCTAGATTCCGTGCAAGGAATTTTCTCCTTTCCTGCTTGATTTTATGACTGTACTGGTCGTAAGATAGTCTTGTCAGATCCAGTACATCATCCTCATGCTCCTCTGGGATGCCAAGTTCTGAGAGCAGGAGGCGTCCCCCTGTCATGGGAGTTGTCAGTTTACCTCAATATGTGGCAGGAGGGCTATGACTTTCTTCCCTCTACCTCCTTGGAAGCATCCGTCTGTAACTTCTGAGCCTCTTTCTCCTTTCTCCTCTTTTTGGCTTCTTCTTTCTTTCTCTTCTTTTCAGCTTCTTCTTTATCCTGCTCCTACTTCAGTCTGTGCTCAAACTCCATTTTCTACCGTTCTTCTTCTTCCTTTTTCTTGCGGGCCTCTTTTTCTTGTTCCTTCTTTTGTTCCTCTTTCTACCGCTTCTTCTACTGTTCTTCAACTTGTTTCTTCTGTTTTTATTCTTCCTGTTGTTGTGCCAAGGCATCTTGGGATTTTTTGAGCTCTTCCTCTCTTAGCTTCTTCTCAGCCTCTTGCTGTGATTTGGCCTCTTTTCCCTTTCCTCCCTGGTGATCCTTAGGAGGATTACTTCTTGTAGTATTCTTCGTCCTTTTAGATTGGGAAGATGATGCTCCTTCCACAGGGTAATTCCATTTCAAAGCCTCTGTTTTCTCTTTTAGAGTTTGGTCATCTTGAATCCCTTAATCTCCACCCAAGTTGGCTTGTCCTTTGAGAGTTGCTTCTCTATTTGCATTGTACCAATTTTTAACTTGCTCTTCCACGAGGCACTCTGTGTGTTGGTAATTCCAGTTAAATTTGGCCCGCTTGCAGTGCGCAAGGACGATCCTTTCAGGATCATAAGACCTGTGGGCGAAGGTTACGAAGTGAAATCCTTTGATGTCTTGTGCCTTTGCTTCTACTTCCTTGAAGTCCTTAACAGTATAGGCATCAATAGTAAGTGGGAGGGTAGGCCATGGTTTCTTCCTGCCCTTGCTGAGGGTCTTAGAGAACACACTCATCATTTGATAGCACAACTCTTGTAGTAGTAGTTTGTCGGTGACGAACTTGGGTAGTGCGTGAGGTGCCTTGAATTATTCAAAGACCCTAAAAAAAGTTCTTTCTAGGATGGGGAACCAGTTGACTACCTTGGTTACTGTCTCCATGGCCCTATTGGACATGTAGGGAGGATCCTTATTTAAAAGATGTCGTTAGAGCGCAGGGATGAACTTGCCTGCGATGGACTCAATATATTTCTTGTATCTGGAAGCCCATAACATGTTCAAATAATTGTGAATAGGTCGTGTTTCGCATCCCAGTTGTGTGACCACTCCTCAAAATTGTACAGTGCACACATTGTGTCTAAGATGTAGGAAGCCATGTAAAATTTTGAAGCACATCCCTCTTCTAGTACCTGGGTTGTTGATATGTTCACTCTGAGAGCCGATACTACTAGATGTGCCCAGTTAAATCGAGTGTTGTAGGAGGTGATCGCATAAATGAGTGGGACCCATGTTCCATTAAAAGTAGTGGCATCCTTCCTACCGTACAACCTACACATAATAATTTCAACGAGCCTGTAAATCTTCCTAAGGCCATTGGTTTTGTATTCCTAATCCTTCTTCCCTTTAAACTTCTCAGGGTTCTCCCACCAGCCCTTCAAGGTATCTTGTATTGGTACGTCGTGTGTGGCGACCCACTGGGCATTGAAAGATTCCTCCCTAGCGGGGAATGCATAATATACCTTTGCATCCATTCCAATCAGATTGGAAAAGGGTTTCGCTGCGTGATCATGGATGATCCAGAACTGTGAATCGACCTTTTGGAGGATCCATTCGACTACTTCTGCGCATAGGAGGATTGGTGGGTGGGCGCCCACATAGTGAAGCTTAGACCTCTTAACTTGAATGTATACCTGCTAGTTCGCGAGGTCCTGTGGGAATTCTTTCTTTGTGAATTCCTGGTAGACTTGATACCATGTCATCTTGTCACCTTTCCCAAAGACGCAGGCAGTGTCTCCATAGATAGGGGGTTGCGGAGGAGGCATGTCTCCTTCTGATAGCTCTATATTTGGCCTTTTGTCTCTTCTTCGAACTGCTGGAGGCCCCATGTCACTTGAGGTTGAAGAGATGGAGACACACTCGAGCTCAACTTCGATATCCCCTAGCATGTTCAGAAAACAGTCCCACGAAAAGATAGACGACATGAAAGCAAAATAAAGGGACTAACTAGACCAACTAAGGTTTTGGCTGCTCAGGCTAGGTCGTTGCAACCTGTGTTGGTCTCTTTAGTTTAGATTGGGAAGGCTACGACTTGGCAACCTAACAACAAGGTTGCACGGTCGCAAAGTCGCACCTGAGTGAATAATCCCAACTTTGCGACTCCACGACTTAGCGACCGGCGACCAGGTCGCAAGGTTTCCAGGTCGCGAGATCGCAAAGTCGCGATCGCATGGTTAGTCAATACTTTGTGATCTTGCGACTTTGTGACTCACTGACCAGGTCGTGAGGTCGCGATATCACGAAGTCGCAAGGTCGCAAGGTCACATTATGGCTTTCTGAGGAAAATTAGGCAATCGCGACCTGCGAAGAAGATGTGGAAAGCAAGGGAGAAAACTCTAAGGAAGGGAGTAAACCATAGTCGGAAGGCTCGCAGGAAGGCCAGAGAGGGGTGCTTGTGGTGGCTTGAGGAGACAGGAGAGATTCAAAATGGGTCCAAGCATGATGGGATTAGAAAGGGGAAGGAGAAACCCTAGCTGGAGTGACAGTGAGGGTGGGGGTTTCAATTGAGTGGAAACAAGGGCAATTAATAGCATAGGCCTGGGGCAGGTAAGGCAACAGCCAATGAAAAAGGAAATAGTAGGAGGTTTCCGCAACTTACCCGGGAAAAATCACACTCTTATTGGCTTTTTAGGCGTCTTGTTTGCTTCGTCGCGTAGGTCGAATATGACCTACAAGGCCCTTCTACTTATAAAGGGGTCGCACATGTGCTCAATAATGGGGGTCGCAAAGTCACAAATCACGCTTAGTCAGGTGTGAATGTGAACTTGCGACCTTGCTTCCTAGCGACCTGGAGGTCGCGTAGTCACAAATATGGAATTTGAATCAAATTTACGACCATGCGACCAAGCGACGTGGAGGTCGCCGGGCCGCAAGGTCGCATGGTCACAAATGTCTAAAAATTGAAAGGGAAGCAACTTTGCAACTTTGCGACTAACTTGAAAAAAGGATTTATCAATTAGCTTTAAAGATACTGCTGGAGGTGGGATTTCTTAAGGTTTATGGCTGAGGCTAAAACAGACTTGCCTTTATCAAAATCGATCAGGGGCTCTGAAATTTCAAACAAGTGCCAAATTTCAGAGGGTGTTCTAGCAGCTACAAAAAATGACGATTCACTGGTAGAACCTAGAATCCCTACCTACGCTTAATCTTGAGGGGGGCGGGGGGCTTTGCAGGTTGTTCCTTCCACTTACATGGGTCCCACTAGCCTCATATTTGTCCCTCTTGTGTTCGCTTCACTCGTTTGCACTGTGTGAAATGCTTTTTCACCGTGATTTTATTACCGGAGACCTGACAGGAGGGGTCGGAGTAACCTCATGGAAGTTAAGGGATTCAGAATAGTTGTTTGGTCCCCTGTGTTTCTCCGCTTCCAGCAAGCCTCATGGGCCACGGCGGAGCCATTGCCTAGGAGTCACAGACGTTGCTCCGCTACCAGCAAGCCTGGTCAGTACCCCAGTGGAGTCATCGCATTACCTCTATGTGCAGGAAACCTTTCTCAATCCTTTACCCTTTATTTCATGTGCTAATAGCACTTATTTGTATGTGCTCAAGGCACTTATTTGTATGTTCTCAATGCACTTATTTGTATGTGGAAAGTATTACCTAGGCGGATGAGGGATCTAGACTTATGTTACTTGCAAGAGAGGTTGCTCCTGGTCTTTCATTTGGGGACCTTTGGGTTTTCCGGAATACCCTTTTGCTGTCTGAGTTTGGCCCTTTTCCCCTTCCATCCAATGACCTGTTTCGCCAACAAAAAATTTTCTTTAACAACAGTTTCCGAGTTGGTGCGTCGGATGAGCTACTTGCACTTGGGTCTTGTGACTTGGTGGCATTTCCCCACGGGGTGGCTATCATAGAAAAACTTGGGCCATTTTATGTTTCAAGGCTAATTCTTAACAGGCAAAGTTTCTGGTATAACTTGCCTATTAAGTAACTGCTATGTTAGTCCTTCAACTTGAAGCACTTGGCAAATGAAATTCCGGGAACTTGCTCAAGGCAAGCCATTTATTGAAACAACACAAAACAAAAGAAAATGAGAACATTAAAGAAAAGGAAACAAAACTATGGTACAGAGTGTCATGATAGCCCAGGGGCCATCAGGTGAAATATTGCTTGAGGTCGTGCCCATTTACCGAGAGGACCTCGATCCTCCCTTCAAAGGCTTGGAGTCTATATGTGTACGGTCCAACCTTCTCTTTGATTTGGAATGGGCCTATCCGTAGGGCTTGAAATTTGGTGGTTTTCCCTTGTCTTCATGAGCCTTGTCCCATTTGAGGATGAGGTCATGACCTTCAGTTACCTTATTCCCGGTGGATTTCTTATCAAACCATCGTTATATTCAGCTTTGGTGGATGGAGAATTTTTCCCTGACTTTCAGCCTTTCCTCGTCCAGTTTCAGTAAGGTGTCTATGTGGGCTTGTAAGGAAGGGCATGGAGTACCATGTGTTTCTTGGGACAATTGAAGGGATGGGAGAGAAAGGTTAGGGGGAAGGATTGCTTCTTTTCCATAGACTAGAAAAAATGGGGAGGTTCCTAGGGAAGGTTTAAGTGTGACCCAATCAGCCGAGAGGGCGTTATTGAGGGTGTTGTGCCAATTCCAGTGTTGGGATAGCAGGGTATTTTTGATGATCCAAATAAGGTTTTTGTTGGTTGACTCAGCTAACCCATTCCCTTGGGGGTAGTATTTAGTGGAATGTTTGAGTAATATACCATTTTCCAAAGAAAATTCATATAGTTTAAATGATAAAAAATAAGTAGCATTATAAAAAACAAGGGAGGTTGGAACGCCGAACCTTGTCATGATGTACTGAGTGATGAAAGTTATTACCTCTTGGTCGTTGATCTGGCATAACGGTATTGCTTCAACCCACCTCATGAAATAGTCTATGGCCGTGAGGATATATCGGTGCTTATTGGAGGAGTGTGGTAGTATTTTCCCGATCACGTCCAGTCCCCACTATTAGAATGGTTCTTCCACCGCGACAGACTGTAACGGAGAAGAAGGTCGGGATTCTCTGCTAGCAAATTTCTGACAAGAGGGGCACTTCGAAACATAGGCGTGTGCATTCTTAAACAGAGTGGGCCAATAAAAATCAGCTCACATAACCTTGTGGGTTGTGGCATCTCCAGCGTAATTTCCACCAGCCGGGCCATCATGTAGTTCCTTCACGACTTGTTGGGCCTCACTATGCTCTAAGCAGCGTAGAAATACATCGTTGTGATGTTTTCGGAAGATTTTGCCTTCTACCATTTGATAGGAGGTAGCCTTCAACCTTATTGCTTGTTTCTGCTAGGTTATTAAGGTGGGGTCCATGACACCACAGTAAAGATACTATAGGAGATCTATGTACCATGATGGGGATTTTTTTGAGGTTTGATGTCGGTCGCGTACATCTCTATTTCATGATCCCAGCACTCCTCATCGTTGCTCCATGGGTCTGCGGCTTCAGCAGCCATGCGACATAATCCTTGCCCCTTCACCGTGTGGGCAAGCTTGAATTCTAAGTCATACTCTTGAAGACATGCCATCCAGTTGCCTCGTCTCTCAAATACCTCCTGTAGCACAAAAAGTGAGTGTATTGTTGGGTGAGGTATGAACACCATGATGTGGTTCTTCAAAATGTATGGCCTAAAATGTTTAATCGCCTTATATACCGCATAGGCTTGCTTTTCGATGTCTGGATAGTTCAACTCGGCACCTTCCAACCCTGCGCTCATGAAAGATATGGGTTGTTTGTTGTTACTGTCATATTTCTAGGTAAGGATGGCTACAAGTGATGAATTTGAGGCAAAAGTGTACAAGATAAAGCCTTTGCTGAAATCTGAGCGATCTAGGGAAGGTGCTTCCGTGATGGCCTCCTTGATATTCTCAAATGCTTCTTTCTCTTGTAGATTCCATTTAAAATTCGTGTTCTTCTTGATCATGCTTTGTAGAGGTTTCACGATTTGTGCGAAGTCTGATATGAATTTTCGGAGGAAGTTAATCTTCCCAAGAAACGACTGCATGGCATTTTTACTGCTTGGAGGAGAAATTTGGGCGATGGCCCTTGAACGGTCTGGTTCTACCACTATACCATCCCGAGTTATAATGTGGCCCAAAAAATTCCCTTCCAAGACAGTAAAAATTATTTTCTTGGGGTTTAGTGAGATTATGTATTTTCGGCACCTTTCAAAGATTTGTTTGAGGTGGTGCAAGTGGTCATATCTTCGCTTGGAGAACACGATGACGTCGTCAAGGTAGACCACCACACTTTGTCCCATTAGCCCCTAGAAGGCGATGTCCATGGATGTTTGGAAGTTCGCCCCAGCATTAATCAGGCCAAAGGGCATGCGCCTGAATGCGAACGAACCCCACTTGATCCTGAACGTTGCCTTCAGACGATCGGGTTCTGCAACTAATTCCTGGTTGTATCTGAGAAAAAATCCAACAATGAGAACATTTCTGACCCAAATACTGTTTGAAGAATCTGTTCCATGTGGGGCACTGGGTAGTTATCCTTGCCTGATGATCGGTTCAAATTTCAGAATTCCACACATAGCGAATTTCGCCAGACTTCTTGCGGACTAGGACCAAATTTGACACCCATGTTGAATGTCTGACTTTGAATATGATGCAGGCGTCCGAGAGTTTCTTAAGTTCCTTTTGGATCATTGGCTCCAAAGTCGAATGTACCTTCCTTAGCTTCTGTTGGAAATGCTTGACGCCTTCCTTCATCGGTATCACATTGTGGATGATTCATGTGTCATAAGTCTGTAATTCATCTTACGTCCAGGCGAAAACATCTCGGTATTTCTTAAATAATTCAATAAAGGATTTCCGCTCCTAGCGGGTGCATTTGGTACCAATATTGATGAACTTCGAGTCTACTTCCGTCTTGAGGTTCACTTGTTGGTGCAATAGGGTGGAGCTTTGCACCTTTGTATTGGAAGGCCCCAAAAATCGGTTATGTAGGTCAAATAACTGCTCGAGGGATACGACCCCTTTGGGTATGGGATTCCCCTTGTGTTCCTCCCTTTATTTTTGTAAAGCCAAATCATTATCTTCTTCCTCAATCACAGTGTCCTTGAACATATCTGCGTTTAGAATGAAATCTAATACCTGCTAATCATCATTAAAAACGCGAAAATTAGTTACATTATCCAACACTGTAGGTTTATAAACAATTTCAATAGAAAAACCATCCTAAAATGGGGTAAACCTAGCTGCAGTTTTTGGTAATGTATCAGCTGCCTCATTATGCATTCTATGTACTAACTTAATACCGAAAGTATCGAAAGCATAAATCAAATGCCATACCTCCTGCTGATATCCTTTCAAATGGGGAGATAGGCAGTGAATAGTGTTGCGTACCTGCCGGGTGCTGATTTCCGAGTCGCCAATGACCTTCAAAAAACCAACTTTGAGGTTGATTTCTTTCTTGAGGCCTTGGATCAATGCTTCGTACTTGACCGTTTTATTGGTGCACTAGAATTCTAACCGAAAAGAGATTAGGAACTTGTCCTTTTGGGGACCTATCAAGATACAGCTAGCACTGGCCCCGTCGTGGGTCTTGGAACCATCATAGTATAGGGTCCAGATTTTGTTTCTAGGTGTTTCTAGATCGCATGTGTGCACAGACAGGATACTCAGGGTGGAGACATCGGGTGGACCCCTTGATGCGGCAGGGTGAAATGCAGCACACGGGAGCAGTTCTAACTGGGTGTCTGGGGAGACTGGGGACTGAGTGGCTTGGTAGTAGCCGAAAGTAACATATAAGAAGCACATGCCCAGATCTTCTTGTGCAAAGCTGATGGGTTCGTTGGTTGCTTCAAGGTCGGTCACTGTAAGCTTCATGTAAGTTTCGCTCTCGACCTAGATCTGATTATTCCTACCCTTGTATGGGAGCCACAAATGGGATCAGTCGGTGGCGAAGTATCCTTGTATTTTTCTTGACCAATCCCAGCTTAATAGTAGACCATAGGCCTCTAGGATATCCATGACAACTATGTCGATGCATTGATGGACCCGGGATTTTGAAGAGAGACGTATCAGGATGTTATTCAATTCGCCTACAGCGGGGACCTGGGGCCTATCAAGCTTCATGATCTTGGCATTGGTTTTTTTGAGGCGGATGTTCAATTTCTTGCATACAGACAGGGGCATGACATTGGTAGACACACTACTCCAAGAGAGGCAATTATGAATGGGTGGAAATTGAAGATCTCAAAAGACAAGAGGAATAAGAACGATATTCTGGGTAAATGAGTAACCTTTTCAATGTTACCTACTTTTTTTTGGTAGCATAAAAAGCACCCGATTTTGAAAAGTGGTGATGCAGAATCGCCATTTTTTTTTTTTGGTGCACATTTTTTACACTCTAAAATTTTTATTTATGGAGTATGAATATTTGTTTTAAAATGTTAGTGATTTTCATGCTAATTTTGAAACATATTGATGCTGCATCAACCATTTTTTTTTTAGAGCAGTGATTTTCATGTTAATTTTGAAACGTATTGATGCTGCATCAACCTTTTTTTTTTAAAGGTGATTTTCATGTTGGTAATAAAACACAAAACTTATATATATATATATATATATATATATATATATATAAACAATAAAAAAAACCAATAAAAATGTAAAAAAAAACAAAAAAAGCTCGTAAAATAAAAAAATTTAAACAAAAATAAATTAAAAAAACAAAAATATTTGAAAATTATATCAAAGAAAATGACAAAATTTGAAAAAAAAACACATAATTTAAAGAAAAAAAACGAAAATTGACCAAAAAAAAAAAAAAAAAAACATCAAAAACATTTTTTTCTAACTTATTAAAAAAAACCATATATATATATATATATATATATATATATATATATATTAAAAAAAAAAATAAAAAAATTACAAAATTAAAATTTAGATTTAAAAAAAATTAATTTTTTTAAATTTAAATTAAAAAAAATTAATAATAATAAGAAAAAAAAAATACAAATTTTAAAATTAACCAAAAAAAAAAAAAATTAAAACAAAAAAAAACAATTAAAATTGAAAAAATAAAATAAAATAAAATAAAATTGAAATATATATATATATCTATTAAAAAAAAAAAAAAAAAACAACAACAACAACAACAACAAAAAATTTTATTTTAAATAAAAAAATTAAATTAAATTAAAAATAAAATAAAATTGAAATAATTAAAAAAATAAAAATAAAAAAATAAAAAAAAATACAATGCGGTGGTGGTGGTGGGGGCGGCGGGCGACTGTAAGGGTGGGGGCCGCTGGGCGCCGAGGACCGGCCGAGCGGCACCACGGGGGCGGCCCAGTCGGCCTCACGGCCCCCGCTGCGCTGGGGGCCGGCCGGGTGGCGCCATGGTGGCGGCCCAGTCGGCCTCACGGCCCTCCGCCCAGCGGGGGCCGTGAGGGGGGGCCGTGATGCCGGCTGGGTTGCCCCCGTGGTGCCACCCAGTTGGCTCCCGGCGCCCAGCTAGCGGGCTGCACACGCAGACCCGCGCCCGCTGGACGCCGGGGGTCGGTCGGGCGGCGCCACGGGGGCGGCCCAGCCGGCCTCACGGCCCCCGCCCGCCCCCACCACCACCCACGCATTATATATATATATATATATATATATATATATATATATATATATATATATATATATATATATATATATATATATATATATTTTAAATTGAATTTTTTTTTTTTTTTTAAATTATTTCAAAAAATTAAAATTTTTTTTTTTTTAATTAATTTTTTTTATTTAAAATAATTTTTTTTTTTTTCTTCTTCGTTTTTTGTTTTGGTTTTTTTTTATAAATTTTATTATTTTTTCTGTTTTAATTTTTAATTTTTAATTTTTTTAATTTTTATTTTTAATTTTTATTTTTTTTTAATTTTCTTTTCAATTTTAATTGTTTTTTTTGTTAATTTTAAAATTTGTATTTTTTGGTTAATAATTTTTATTAAATTTTGCTTCTTTTTTTTTTAATTTATTTAATTGATTTTCAAAAAAAAAAAATTCATAGTTTTTCTTTATTATTAAGTTTTGCGTTTACTTTTTTAATATAATTTTATAAAATTTAATAAATTTTGTATTATTTTTTTAAATTTATTTGGATTTAATATTGTTTCTTAAATGTTTTACTTTTTTATTAATTTTTTTTTTGTTAATTACATAAAATTTTTATATTTTTTTTATTTCAATTAAAATTGTGTATTTAAAATTAGATTTTTTTTAATTAAACTTTTTTTTTTAAATTAATTTATTTTTTATTTTTATATATATATATATATATATATATATATATATATATATATTTCAATTTTTCATTTTTAATTGATTTTTAAAGTTTTTAAAGTTTTTCTTTTAACAATGGTTTTTTTTTTTTCTTTTATATTTAAAATTTATTTTTTCTTTCAAAATTTATTTGTTTATTCATTTATTTATTAAAATTTAATATTTTGTTTTTAAATTTAATTTGTTATTTTAATATTAACTCTTTTTTTTAATTTAATAAACTCTGATATATATACATATTTTAATTTAAGTTCATATATATTTTATTTTTTATAATTTAAATTTAATTTATTTGTTATAGTTTATTTGTTTTTTTAATATATATTGTTTTAAATTTAATATTTTCATTATATTTTATTTTTATTTTTAATTAATTTTTCATTTTTTTACTTTTAATTTAAATAATGTTTTTTTTTAATTTTTATTTTAACTTTTTAAATTTATTAAAATTTAATATATTTCCTTAAATTTTTTTTTTTTAATAAGCATTTTCTTTTTATTTTTTAACTTTATTTTCTATATTTTATTTTTTATAATTTCCTTTTTTATTATTTAAATTTAATATTTTTATTTTGTTTTTATTTTTATTTTTTAATTTCTATATTTTTAAAATTTTAATCTTAATTTTTTTCCTTAAATTTTAGGTTTTTTTTAATGTTTTAATTAAAATTTTTATTTTTATTTATTTTTAAATTTTTTTTTAATCTTCATATATCTTTAAATTTTAAGCTTTTAATTGTTTTTATTTTTTAAATTTATTTTTTTTCTTAAATTTTAGGTTTTTTTTTAATGTTTGAATTTTAAAAATTAAAAAATGTTATTTCTATTTTTAAAAATGCCAAAATTATGACACAATTTTTTTTTTGTTATTCCAGCATCAACTGGTTTTGTTTTGAATGTGTTTTTTCAATCCTTTTTTCAATAAACAATTTTATTTTTAGCATAATTTTATAAAATGTTGAAATTTGACCTTCAAAAAAAACCAAGTGCGTTCTGGAAGACACACTTTTTTTTTGGGGGGTGTTTTTTCATGTTTTTTGAGACTTTTTGGGCTAGAGTTATTGTTTTAAGGTCAGGTGACCTATTTCATCGGTAACAGTGTTAATGGAGGTGTGGATCCCCGCGAGTTTGCATTGATGGCATTGCCGATGGACTAGAGGTTCACTGAGGCTTGGGAGGGTGTGGAGCTTACGGCCTTGGCCGTCGAGGTGAACCTGCTCGTCGAGGATGGGCTAGCGAATGCTTTGAGAATCAGGTCACATTGGTTGGCTATTCCAGCGATCTCATAAAGGGATATGTTGGCTCATGTCATCTTCATGTATTCGATGATGTTATACCCGGATTCTAGGTGCGAGAGTTTCTCGACAGATGTGTTGGGTGAACTTAACGACAATCTGGCCTTGGGGGTGCTTCAGGCAGCGTCGGGGCTAGATTTTTCAGTGGTCGGGGTTGCGATCTGGTTTTCCCTATTTGGTGGTAGGATTTTCCTCAAGAAGGCTTTCCTCTTTTCCTCGAAAGAGTGATCGGCAACCGAGCCTTTGCTCCATAGGCTATAATTTCGGGGAGGTTTGGATTGCGGATCATTGGCCTGGTTTATCTCTGTTACAGGAGGAGGCCCTTCTCCATGAATTACTTGAAAGGCAATGACCTTTGATCCCAGATCTTCATCCGGGGGTGAGACTTCTTCGTCGCCTTAGTCGCCTTCGTCTTCTAATTCTCCTACTGTATGTTCTTCTAGGAGCTTATTTACCATAGCAGTCATACTATTAATCCATTGAGGGCAGGTCCTTTCAGAGTGGGAAGCTTAATGAAAAGAGTAGAAGTTATCTTTGCCAATCTCCTCTACGTTGAAGTTCGTATTAGGGTTTGGCAGAGGGTGATTAGGCGTGATGTTGTTCTTCCTAAAGAAAGGCTTTTGAGTTTTGCTACCTGAGGCGGAGTCATTGTTCTTTCTCTTCAAATCAGAGACCTCATTCGTTAATATCTTTAGGGATTTTGCGATGTTCTCGAAATCGAAAGGATATTTATCCTTGTCCCCAGATTTATGGGCTAAGGTTGTCTCGTCTTCCTGATTGATTTTTGGTTATCCCAGCTATCATGGTCTATGGCCCCTATGGAAAGCATGTCTTTCTCAACGACGAGGGCAGTGGTGAAATTTTCTTCTAAGGTGGCTCTAGCCTCGCGTTTAACGAACACAGTGATGTCCCAAGGCAGGGCTGTTGTGTAGTAATCTACGGTGATTGAATCTTCAAGGGCCATGTTCGGGGGAAATTTGTTCAAGATGGTTGCAAAGCCTTGGTTGAAATATTTAACCTTCTCCTTCTTCTGGCACTTTAAGGTACTCAAATATGTGAGAAGCATAGAAGGGGAATTTTCCTCTGATAATTTTTTGAGGAAGGTGTGGCGGAATTGCTCCCAGGTCAAAATGGAAGCGATAGGTAACAAAAGATACCAAGTTGCAACTTTGTTTTCTAAAGTGTGTGGGAAGATTCGACATGCTATGTCATCAAACTACACCATCATCATTTGCAAGGCTAGGTAGAAATTACTAATGTGGTCTTCGGCCAATGTCCCCTTCTCAGGATTGAACTTAGGGAGGTGCTTTTCCGAGTGTCAGGGCATGTCATGAAGAATACCACGGAGGCCCAGAGGAGACTGTGACATCGAGGATAGGGGTTGAACCCATTTGGCCCTACGATGGGGTGGGATGTAAACATGCCCAATCTCATTTTTGGACTTGCTTCTGGTGCCAGACCCAGAAGCTTTGCCTTCATGTTGAGAGTGCATGTCTTGGTTTCGGTTAACTTTAAGATCTTCGAGGTTTCTATAATTCCTAAAGTTCCTGAAACCACCGAAATTTCTGTTGAAAAGGAACGGTTGTTTGTTTCGATTTCGGTGGTGTTGGTGAGTATGGTCCGTGTTTCAACCGTGCCCCCAGCCTCTATTTCCCAGGCCTCTTCTGGCCCCTCCCCCAGGTGGGTCGTTCGCTTATGTGTTGTCATTCAAAGGCTGATTGGGCTGGGGGTCATTTTTAGTTGGGGTCTGGTAACTTCAGGGCCACCTCCATCGACCCCTCGGGGGTTGTCAGGAGGTTCGGCTGAGAGTCGGTTGACCGCATCTGCATAATATTCGAGCATTAGACTTATAAGCTAAGGCACACAGTTGACTATGACACCGTGGTGAGTATTATTTGTCTCGGGAGTTCACGAATTAGCAAGGAAACTAGTGGCAGGGAGGTTTTGCAGACCTCTATCGAGGTAATGGGTGAGTGGGTGCAAGGCCCTTAGTTGGTCTGACGTGACCTCATAGAAAGGTGGGTCTTCCTTGGTAGTATCCTCGAGAGGTGGAGGACCAGTGTTTTCAAATCCAATTTCTCCTTGTGGAGTTTGCATAGGGATATTACTTGCATGGTGGGAGCCTACCATTCAGGCCCTCCTTCTAGCGCCAAATCTGTTGACGGGGAAAGATGCCTTGCCAACAGTAAGGGGATCTCCCCGGTATGAAGTCCCAACTAGACTCTATACCGTTTGTGATAGGGATCTCGTCTGGGGTGTAGGTTCGGCTACCATTAAATATTCCTTTCTCATATGGAGGTGTATTTCGAGAATAAGAGGATGCACGACTACTTGAACGATACGAAACAAATGGTCGACGGGTTCTCATGAAAATGAAACATTATAAATAGCAAAGTGAGATTTAAAGCATGCAACCAAAAGAAGTATTGTTAGCAACACGTCATTAGGGTCATGCTCATAAAGAGGCTTGTTTGACCAGAAGAGAAACAATTCACTATGATCAAAACACCCTTCAATTCCTTAAGCATGTTTCCAAAATATTAGGGCAATATCAACAACTAAGTTATTAACATGTCCCTGTGCTAAACATCCACATATCATTAATACATCCAAAGAGCTTAAACATATAAATGATGCATGCATAGAAAAGCAGATTAATCAATTATAAATGATAGCAAGTATATGAAAACATGATATTCATAATGTTAACACACATGAGTTTCCATCAGATTCAATAGTGGAGTCAAAAAATTAGTTTGTATTCATTACCAGAATCATGCATTTAATGTTGTACAATTATCTATCATTTCTGTGGAGTAAAAAAAGGCCTCTTCACTATCTCCCGAGGGAGTACATATAAAACCAAAAATGACCCTTGGGTTTCCCTGCCCTTTCAGCTTCCCAACTGTTGGCATGGTCTGCAACCTGGGAAGATTTTTGACTTGCAAATTTCCTGAGGTTGCGACCTGCGACTGGGCACCATTTGCAACCTGCTACCTGCATGTGTTTGCTACCTGTTAGCCACCTATAAAATTTTTGACATAGCAAACAGGTGGCTAAAAATGTTTCTGAGCCTTCAAGAGAAACATTTTCTTTGAAAATCTATCATTCTTGAAGCCTCTATGTGTCTTTTTCCTTTGAAGAGATCTTCACTACTGTTTCCATTGAAAAGCCCTGTTGTTTATGAAAGAAACTGTTTTCCAAGGCCTCTGAAACTGCCCATTTTGACTCATTTCCTTTCATTTTCATAGATCCCCCTTTCCCTCTTTAGAACCTCCATATTCCTCTAAAAACCTCCAAAATCCCCCTAAACCTCCAAAAATCCAGTTTATTGGTTTAAATCACCCTTTTCCCCCTTTACCGAAAGCCAAAAAAACCCCTCAAAGACCTTCATTTTTGGATTAAAAAACCCCTTTTTACATTGAGGCCTTAAGCCCATTTTGGTTAAGCCCTTGGCCCCTTTCTTCGCATATAACCCGGCACCAGAACCAGGCACTAATCACAATCGAAAATTTCTCTATCACCTTTTTCCTTTGTTCCTTCTATTTTTCCAATGCGATGAGCTTTGTTCTGTAGACCTCCGCTGGAATCTCCGCCGTCGATCTTTACTGATTCGACGGCCAGTGCTAAAATCGTAGCACGCCCATAACCTCTTTCCATTACCCCTCCAATTGTATATGGACCGTTGATTTCCCCTTTAATCCGACGACCCTCGCATGATCGCCAATCGCAAAGTCTTAAGTGCCACCCCTTTGTCCCCTCCGATTTGTGATCCTCCGATTCAATCCTGACCGTTGAATCCACAAGAACCAATGGCCAGGATTCGATCACGCTCCGCCTTTTCATTCCCCCTTCGACTTAATCCCGACTATCGATCCTTCCCAGATCTGACGGTCAACGCTAAATCACAAATCGAAAATTCATAGAACCGCGGAGTTTTGGCCCTCTACCTTTCTCCGATGCGATTAAATCTCTGCCGTCCATTCCGCCAGATCTGACAGTCTAGATTGCATCGCACCCCGCCTTCCCCTTCCCCCGTTCCACTATTCCGTCGATTCCCGATTTGATCTTCTCCATCCATTTCATAGATCTAACGGTCAGGATTTAATCCGCTATTGGCTCTCCCCACTGTATCGCCCGCGCATCTTTCCATATCGCGCTCTCATCCCCACCGTCAGATCTCTCCGCCTTTCATCTAACGGCTGAGAATGCATATCGCGTGATTTCTGCGTCCAAGGTTTAATGTTTCAAATTTACGCGATGAAAGCGGTTTTTGGGAGGACATGTGTCAGGCAGCGAGGCATATCACGTCTTTTTGGCAAAATTTAAAAACCACTTTGGAGCTGCGCGAAACCAACAGTTTTTCCGCTGAAACCACCCCTCCCCGATATAATCCTTTTTTTAATCCTAGCCGTTGATTGTTTGATCTAACGGTTCTTATTATATCGCATCTTCAACCATATTTCTTCCATCATACCTTCTAAAAGACTTCATCGGAAGATCTCCGCCATTGATCTCCTCCAGGGATCCAATGGTCCACGTTCAATCTCCCTCCACCCTTCCGGTCCCACCACCAGAAGCCTCCGATTTCATCCATTTTAGCCTTTCTCCTTTGTAATTCACTCAAACATTAAAATTTTGTGTTTTACACTAAGAGTTATTTCTTCTGCCTAATCCAGTCTAAACGACTCCACCGGTGAATCTTGACCATTGATCGCCGTCGTCTAATCTAATCCAACGGTCTAGAACTGTCCTCGCACCAAACTTTCACCAGGCCAGTTTTCTTCCACTCCGCAGCGATTTTCAGCCATTTTTCCACTGCTTCCACCATCTCCATTGCTGCGACACCGTTTCCTCGGCCCTCCAAAGCATCCATCTTCCCTCCTGCATGGATTTCTTAACATGATTATTGTGTTTTTGCAGGGTTACGGATGGTGAAAAAACACTCTGTCTTACAGTCACAGACAGAGAAAAATAGAGCACAGGAAGATATTATCAGAGCCATAAATTGTAGGGAAGACACTAGAGAAGGTTTTAAACATATATTTCACTGAAAGACCAGTGTGAAACCTTCTCACGAGCCTCTAGCGCCATGAAAACCTGCAATATTCACAGACAAGACAGAGGAGAAGTGACAAAGAGTATCAGTGAAAGATCAAAGGGATTAAGAGCCCATTATTGAAGATTAAATGCTCTAATCCAGTGTCTAAAGGACAAAGATATAGATTGAAGACCTTATGAATGATCCAGAGGCCTAATAAGGCCTAAAGCGCATGAAACAAGCCATATCGGTGTTTCACGTCAGTAGAATGTTCTTTCCCAAGAAAGGACAAGTTCCCATAGTGTTTTTTATTCTACATCAAATTCTTGAGAAGATCACCACCTTGACAGAAGTCTTAAGATTTCCAGAGCATTAGTCACATAGTATGGAAGGCCTAAAAGTCATTTATCTGCCTTACTTGTCCCAGTGTACAAACAGAGTGCAAACTGCCAGAGAGTACTTCAAGAACATACCTTTGGAGTTATTATCAGCCTGTCGAAGACCCCTAATTCATCCAAAGGGTACTGAAAGTCAATACAGGTATATTAAGACAGAATGGGCAGAAAAACACTCCTCCCTTTGTTTTAATGTTTCATTTAAATTTCTATCTACCTCTACTGCCACACTTTCAGCTATAAGAACTCATCAGAAACACATTGTAAATGTTGGTTATTCGTGGAATGTAAGCTGTTTCTTTGAGATAGAGTTCTATGTGTATTAGTTGTAAAATAGGCTGGGATATGATTTCAGACTGAATATTAAGTTGTTGGACAATGATGTATGTGACTGGTGTTGCTCTTTAATATGACAAGCATGTTCATTGGATCCTAATCTAAATCAGTGGTGATGTGTTCTATCTTTGTCAATGTTTTCCCTCTATTATTCATCATATTTCAATTCTCTGATAAGAATCAGTAATCGAGCTTAGGATATACTGCTGTAAAGTACCCTAATGCTTCCTGCTCTTCTTGTCTTTTATGTTTTCTGTTAATTTTGTTATCTAAGAACAAATTCAAGATAATTTAACCAGTATAGTAGTGTGTTCTCCCTGCTTGCTGATGTATGAATTTAGAGTTTGTTTTTAGATGTTCTTGTCTAGTTTTAGCTGAAAGAATTGGGATACTGGGAGGTTCAGAGTTGGTTTTGTCTCACCAGGGTCCTTTTCCAACACTTCAGCCTTTCTAATATCCCTTAAGTTGAATGTCAAAAGCATTGAAAGTTAAAAGTCTTTCTCTGATCTTAGGCTTCACTTTGTGTCAAATCTTAAATGTTTTCTATTGTCTGAAGAGTTAGCCTCTTTAGGAGTTTGATCATAAACGGTTAAGGCATGCCCTGTCCCTATATTTGCTCCTAAGTGGTCACCTTGGAAGGTTTCCTTGTTATTCACCTTCATTTCCTTATTGTTTCATCCCATACTATCATCTTTAGAGATCCTCTGTTTTAGATGACTAGCCCATTTGAAAGCCTTGGATATTGAATTGCAAGTAAACCCTTTTATGACTCCATTTTCCCAATGGACTTGTATTCTCTTTGAATTATCTCCCCGTTGCCAAAAATCCTTCTTTTCTCACTTCTTTGTCTTATATTGAACCCTTCTTTCATGTTTCCCAACCAAACAAACAAAAAAAACACAAAAACAACCCTTGTGCCCTATAACTAGCCTAATACCTTACAATTAAACTTCAAAGATATACATATTTCTTTGCCTTTATAGAGAGATCCCTCTCTAGGTCCAGGAGGGCTAGATCCTGAGATCCCAAAGTGGTTTGATGTTGTCTTGTCTTTTGGTATTGCCAAACTTTCCAAAACACGAGAAACACAACATAATGGTGAATCCACCGGGGAAAAATGACCATATTGGCCTAAGTTTGGTAGTTAATCACTGCGGTGGACATTAAATTTCCTTCAAAACATTTTAAACCTTCCACCTGGCGACTCTACAGTTCCTTAACGACTAAAAGACTCCATTGGTGATTAGTAGGCCTGCTGATTATCTTTGTTTTCACAGGACTCCACTAGGAGACCAGTTTTCATTACAACATCATCCACATTAGAAGAAACACTTAGGATTAAGATTCTTTGTTAAGAGACAGACATACTGGCTTCAAGAACAGTCCATACTGGAGCTTATCCCAATCCAACCCCCCTTGAAATAGTTGACAATCCAGAGAGCATTCTTAGGAAGTCTCCTACCCCTAGAAAGCCAACTATTATCAGACCTAGTCATAGAGCTAACTCAGCACCTAAAAACTTTGCAGCTCTATCAGATACTCATTTTGGCCTAGACTTACCCAGTGATTTACCAAGAACTAAGTCATTCAGTGGTATAGATCAGATAGAATTTGAGCCTTCAATTTCACCATCTCATAGTGGTCAACATATTAGGGACAGAGAGACCCCTCCATCAACACCTCCTGATATTCATTTCATTCAAAACTTGGGCCTCTACCACCCTAAATCAACTCAACAGTGTGCTGCTAGTCCTAGCATTTCTGTCATTCATATACCTGTTGCTCAAGCCCAAAATTTACCTCCACAAAACACTATCATGGCAGCATGTTATGCTCCCTTGGTGTTACCACAGCCTCTAGTGCCCTTACCCAATGATTATCAGTCTAAAATCCCTCATTTCACTGGGAAAGAATCTACCACAGCTGAACACCATGTAGATAGGATGGAGGATGCCTTTGACTATATGGAGATAGAAGATGAGACAATCAAAATGAGAATATTTGCTCAGAGTTTAGGAGGAGAAGTGAAGAAGTGGTTTAAAGGCCTACCTCCTAATAGTATCCATGTTCTTCCCTCTTTACATCAAACCTTCATAAACAAATGGGAAGTCAAAAGCAACCCTCTCCAAATACTAGCTGAGTATAAGAATCTTAAAAGAAATCAGGGAGAGAGTGTCCATGACTATTCTACAAGGTTTCACAGTGTCTACAATGCTCTTCCACCCCATATGAAACCCCCCCAAGGAATGGCCCTAGTGAAATATCCTGAAGGTTTTGACGTTGATATGGCCTATCAGCTGAGGGAGAGAGATTATAACACATTAGAAGACATGCATAAAGGAGCAATGAGTGTAGAGGAAAACTTGATTGAAAAAAGAGCTAGGATGAGGGTTGAAAAGAAGGTAACCTATAGGGATGACACATCAGCTTCCACATCTGATCCAAAATATGAAAATCTAGCCAAAAACATGGAGAGGATGGATAAATTGGTTGTCCAAGTCAATAATTAGAGCAGAAACCAAAATCAAAACCAGAACCAAAACTTTAGGAGAAACAATCCCCCAAATAGACAGAGAGACTCTGATCAACAAGTCATACCTCCATTCCAAGAGAATTTCCTTGATTAAGATGAAGGAATAATAGAAGAATCAGAGGGAACCATCATAAACATGGTGGAAGTAGATAACCAAGATCATACCTTTCCTTCAGAGGATAATCAGGCCTCATACACACCTTGGGATGAGGAAGGGTTAGAATCTGAAGACTATAGGTTAGGATTCGAAAATGCCATCATGCAAGTTAGAGAACAATATGATCTCAGAAGCAAAAAGAACCTAGACACTCCCAAACCAAAAGCCTTTGAAATCAACATTAAGAAAAGACCTGAAAAGACTCCTAAAGGGACTGCTGAAAGCAACAAATCAACAGCTGAGAGTTCTGGCAAAAAAAAATAAAAAGACATCCAAACTACTGATAAACCAAGTCAAGAAACTAGCAGCACTAGCATTGCAGCTAATGCTCCTGATAAAACAGCTTCAAACATTGTACATAGTGAGAATCAGCAAGTTGATTCTGCCAATAAAATAGTGGCCAATAAAGCAGAATTGAACCTTTTGAAGAGTCAGTCTCCTTTCAATTTGGAAAGTGAGATAGCCAAAATCAAAATTTCAGTCCCCCTCACTGAGTTGGCTACCCAAGATGCATATAAAGGTAAAATTTTGAAAGCTTTAAACCTAGGAGAAAATAGTGATACTGCCAATTTAAATGATGATCAACCAGCTCTTTTGTTTGGCCCAAAAATTGAAGGGAAATTTCAGGAAGGGGTGGTACCTCCTTTTTCTGTCAGCCTCAATATCCATGACAAAATCCTACATAATGCCATGCATGATTCTGGGGCCTCACACAACCTTATTACAAAAGTGATTATGGAGAAGTTAGGCCTAGAGATAACCAGACCTTATAAGGATTTATATTCATTTGAATCTAGCAGAGTGAAGTGCCTTGGCCTAATCAAAGATCTCTGGGTGAATTTGACCCAAATTCTAGCCAAGTGCATGGTAATGGATGTTGTAGTGGCAGATGCACCTCCTAATTATGGCATGTTGTTGTCAAGGTCATGGGGTGCCAAGCTACAAGGTACAATGTAGATGGACATGACATATGCCACAATTCCTGTCTTTAGCCAGCTTAGAAGAATATATAGAGAGTCACACATGAAATTTATGGTTAGCAGCCCTGAGAAACCTGAAAATTTGCCTATGTACTCTATCCATACAGATCTGGACTCTTTTATCCTTTACAATGATGAATTTATAGATGAGCCAGAGCTAGAGGACAAAAATTCAAACAACAGAGTAGAGCCCACAGATCTTAACATAATGGCAGCTCTAGATGTAGAGGAAAACAAGGAAGAAACCTTTGAACAGTGTACTGAGTCAAAAGACCAGAGTGAACAAAACCAAGACTGCAAACAATGGATTACTCATCACTCGGAACTTCATGAAAACACTAGAGAACAAAACATTACACAACATGGTGCAGACCTCAGAATACAACATAAGGATGAGCACAGTATGAGGGGTGAGAATGATAAAAAATCCGCAAACAGTCTTTTATGGTGCATGAACTTTGATGGGTCTTGTACTAGGAAGAATGCAAGAGTTGGGGTATGGTTGCACAATACCGAAAGCAACTATGCTGAGAGTCATGCCTTCAAACTAGACTTTAAGTGCACAAACAACATTGCAGAGTATGAGGCTCTCATCCTAGGATTGAATCTATTGAAAAAAATAGGAGCTAGGAGGATAGTTGTGCATGGAGACTCTGAATTAGTCATCAAACAACTAAATGGAGAGTATACTGCAAAGCATCCTAGATTGAGGGCATACAGAAATGGTGCTATGGATTTTCTGAAAACATTTGTAGAATATGAGCTTGTGTTTGTTCCTAGGAGTCAAAACATAATTGCAAATGGGTTGGCCTGCACTGTTAGTTCATATCAGAGACTGCCTAGTGATAAACAGATAGTTATTCAAACAAAATACAGACCTGCAGTGCTAGATAATGAGAAATATTGGCAGGTCTTTGAGGGTGATAAACAAATAGAGGATTTCTTGCTTTGCAGGAATGAGTTTGAATTACCTGATTCAGACTCTAAATCCGATGAAAACTGTTCAGATAAAGAGCCCCCTGAGGAAGAAAAACCACCCCCCACTGCAGAAATAAACATGTTAACCAAAGAATTCAAAAATCAATCAAAAGAATACATAAACGCAGAAAAAGAAGACATATAGGTAGTGCAGTCCAAAGATAAAATCATACCCAGAGGACTAGCACCCCTTGAGGACCTTTTTTATTTTAATGATGTAGCAAAGAAACCCACTATAGAACACATTGAATCAGATGTTGAAGAATGAAATATAGGCAGCGAGGATAAGCCTAAAATGATTAAGTTATCCAAAACTTTGCCAGCACACATAAAGAATAAATACGTTGATTTATTTAAAGAGTTTTTTGATGTGTTTTCTTGGAGCTATGAGGACTTAAAAGCCTACGACAAAGAGATCTTCCAGCATAAAATTTCTTTGAAAGAAAACCAAAAACCATTTAGGCAAAAACTGCACAGAATTAACCCAGTACAACTGCCTCTAGTGGAAAAGGAAATCAAGAAAATGTATGAGGCAGGAATCATAGTGCCTGTGAGGTTTTCTGATTGGGTGTCTAACCTTGTGGTTGTAAGGAAAAATACAGGAGATATTAGGATGTGCATTGATTTCAGAAACCTTAACAGAGCCTCCCTAAAAGACAATTACCCTTTACCCAAAATGGAACACATCCTACACATGGCAGTTGGTTCAAAGAGGATTTCACTGTTAGATGGTTTCTTGGGGTATAACCAGGTCTTAGTACTCCCAGAAGATCAACTAAAAACAGCTTTCACCACTCCGTGGGGCACTTTCATGTATGTGAAAATTCCTTTTGGACTAATGAACGCTAGTGCAACCTTCCAAAGAGCTATGGACATAGCATTTTCAGAGGAAATAGGGCACTTCATTGTAATTTATCTTGATGACATGACAGTTTATTCCAAAACTGATGAAGAGCACCTTAAACATCTGAGAAAAGTATTTGAGAAATGTAGAAGGTTTGGGCTATCTTTAAATCCCAAGAAGACAGTTTTCGGGTTTCAAGAAGGTAAAATTCTTGGCCATATTATATCAGAAAAGGGGATTAAAATAGACCCAAAAAGAGTTGAGGGAATACTGCAGATTAGCCACCCAAGAAACATAAAAGAATTGCAGTCCTTTATTGGGAAGATTAACTTCTCGAGGAGGTTTATTCCCAACTTAGCAGAACTCCTAAGGAACATGACTAACATGCTTAAGAAAGAAGTGGGATTTAAGTGGACTCTAGAGGCCAAAAAGTCCTTCGAACTAGTAAAACATGCACTCACCCGAGCACCAGTTCTGATCAACCTAGATTTCACAAAAGACTTCCTAATTTTCTCTTTTGCATCAGAGCATACAGTGGCTGCTGTCCTGTTGCAGAAAAATCCAGAGGGACAAGAGCAGCCAATAGCTTTCTTTAGCAAGGCACTAAGAGATGCTCCCTTGAAATATAATATAATGGAAAAACATGCTTATGCTTTGGTAAAGGCCTTAAAAGACTTCAGGGTGTATATTCTGCATTCTCACATCATTGCCTATGTGCCTAATATAGTAGTAAAAGACATTTTGTCCCAAGACCCAGATGGGAAGAGGGGCAGATGGATTGCAGTAATACTAGAGTATGATTTGGAGATCAAACCCACAAAAATCATCAAGGGTCAAGGCTTGGCACAATTAATGGCTGAACCTAACTTACAAGCCCTTGACATAAACATGGTAGATCCCTTGGATGAACATGAAGGATTACCTGCTCCTACTGTTGAAGAACAATTCCAAAACTCACCTTGGTATGCTGACATCTTGTGTGTACTTACAAATCTTAATGCTCCTCCTGATTTATCTAAGACTAAGGCAAGGTTTTTAAAGTTAAAAGCTAGAAACTATTGCATTTTAAATGAATGTTTATACTGGAAAGATGCAAATGGTTTATTGCTTAAATATTTTCTTGAAGTTGATGCAGAGAGGGTCAAACATGAATTCCATGAAGGGGAGTGTGGAGGCCACCTATACTGGAAAACCACAGCCAAAAAAATCCTTAGAGCTGGATATTACTGGCCCACCCTTTTCCATGATATCCACAAAATGATAGTTGCCTGCCATAAGTGCCAAATCTTTGAGGGCAAAAGAAAACTCCTTCCTTTACCATTACAACCTATCACTGTTGAAGCTCCTTTTCAACAGTGGGGCCTAGATTTCATAGGAGAAATCCATCCTGCTTCATCTGCCCAACACAAATGGATTCTCACAGCCACAAACTATTTCACAAAATGGATAGAGGCCATCCCTACTAGGAATGCCATAGACTTTTTTATTATAAAGTTCCTTGAAGACCATATCCTATCTAGATTTGGCTGCCCTAGGAATATTATCACTGATAATGCTGCTGCTTTTGGTTCCAAAAAGATGATTGATTTTTGTGACAAGTATCAGGTTGCACTTGGTCATTCTACTGCTTATTATCCTCAGGGTAATGGGCTAGCAGAATCATCAAATAAGAGTTTGGTGACCATCATCAAGAAGATGCTTGAAGAGAATAAAAAATCATGGCATAATAAGTTGGTGCATGCTTTGTGGGCAGACAGATTGACTACAAAGAAATCCATTGGAATGTCACCATACCAACTTGTATATGGGGCAGATGCAGTGTTCCCTACCAGCTTAGGGGTACCAGTGGTAAAATTGGTCCAAGAAATACAGTCAGAAGAGGACAGAATGGTAAGGAGGATTAATCAAACAATACATCTCCAGCAAACAAGAGAAGAGGTCTACAACAGAGCTCAGAAAGTGCAAGAGAACATAAAGAAACTATTTGATAAAATAACAAAGGCTTGTGATTTCAAAATTGGAGACAAGGTGCTTAAGTGGGACTCTAGGAGAGAGGACAAGGGTAAGCATGGAAAATTTTACAGTTTGTGGCAAGGTCCTTACATCATCCAATACACCATTGGTCCAAATGCATTTTTTCTGCAAGAATTAGATGGTACAAATCTGTTTGGGGGTCCTATCAATGGCAGGATGCTCAAACATTATTACTGTTGAGTTCCAGTTTAAAGCGTTCACTTCCATTGTAAATACCATTGCTGTGTTTTGTTTTAAAGAGGGAAAAATACAAAAAAGTGAGAAAGAAAGGTTCAGACAAGCTCAAAACTTGAACCTCTGAAACTCCAAAAGAATGGCTCAAATCAGCTCAAAACCTTAGCCACAAGAAAAAGAAGGATGCTATAAAGTTTCACAATTTCGAGCCTTCACATTTTGGTTTCAATTTCCTACAAAGTTTAGTTCATGTGCAGCTGTCTTTATGCCATGAACCCACAGCAAACCAGACAGTCTAATCCTGGTTTGGCTGTTTTTCAATTTCTGTTGTAGAATGTAGAGAAATAAATCTGCTAGATAGTTGAATCCTAGCAGATATTAGTGTAGGTAGAGAAGCTATGAGGCCAACTGTCTAATCTGGTCTCATGGAGGAATAAGGGTAGAATTATATTAGTTTTTCTGCTTTCAATAAAAAATGAATGATGAAGAAGGTCTGCAAGTCTAAATTCACCAAGAAAAAAAAATGTAGGACTAGTAGGATGGGTAGGTAGATTGTTTGGGAGAATATTTTCTGCTGACTAATATCCATCATGTTTGTAGCAGCTGATCAAAGAAGAAAAGATGGTCCAAGATCAGGAAATTGGCCTACTTCCAAAGATTATTTTATGAGATCCTTGACACCTTCAAGAATATGCCATCCCCATGTGGAGCCACTGTTAGCCACCTATAAAATTTTTGACATAGCAAACAGGTGGCTAAAAATGTTTTTGAGCCTTCAAGAGAAACATTTTCTTTGAAAATCTATCATTCTTGAAGCCTCTATGTGTCTTTTTCCTTTGAAGAGATCTTCACTGTTGTTTCCATTGAAAAGCTCTGCTGTTTATGAAAGAAACTGTTTTCCAAGGCCTCTGAAACTGCCCATTTTGACTCATTGCCCTTCATTTTCATAGAGCCTCCTTTCCCTCTTTAGAACCTCCATATTCCTCTAAAAACCTCCAAAATCCCCCTGAACCTCCAAAAATCCAGTTTATTGGTTTAAATCACCCTTTTCCCCCTTTACCGAAAGCCAAAAAAACCCCTCAAAGACCTTCATTTTTGGCTTAAAAAACCCCTTTTTACATTGAGGCCTTAAGCCCCTTTCGGTTAAGCCCTTGGCCCCTTTCTTCGCATATAAACCGACACCAGAACCAGGCACTAACCCTCAGGTGCTAATTGCAATTGAAACTTTCTCTATCACCTTTTTCCTTTGTTCCTTCTATTTTTCCGATGCGATGAGCTTTGTTTTGTAGACCTCCGCTGCAATCTCCGTCGTCGATCTTTACAGATTCGACGGCTAGCGCTAAAATCGCAGCACGCCCATAACCTCTTTCCATTACCCCTCCGATTGTATATGGACCGTTGATTTCCCCTTTAATCTGATGGCACTCGCATGATTTCCAATCGCAAAGTCTTAAGTGCCACCCCTTTGTCCCCTACGATTTGCAATCCTCCGATTCAATCCTAACCGTTGAATCCATCAGAACCAACGGCTAGGATTCGATCGCGCTCCACCTTTTCATTCCCCCTTCGACTTAATCCCGACCGTCGATCCTTCCCAGATCTGATGGTCAGCGCTAAATCGCAAATCGCAAAGTCACATAACCGTGGAGTTTTGGCCCTCTACCTTTCTCCGATGCGATTAAATCTCCGCTGTCCATTCCGCCAGATCTGACGGTCTGGATTGCATCGCACCCCGCCTTCCCCTTCCCCCGTTCCACTGTTCTGCCGATTCCCGATTTGATCTTCGCTGTCCATTTCATAGATCCAACATTCAGGATTTAATCCGCCGTTGGCTCTCCCCACTGTATCGCCTGCGCGTCTTTCCATATCGCACTCTCATCCCCACCATCAGATCTCTCCGCCTTTCATCCAATGGCTGAGAATGCATATCGCGTGATTTCTGTGTCCAAGGTTTAATGTTTCAAATTTACGCGATGAAAGCAGTTTTTGGGAGGACACATGTTAGGCAGTGAGGCATATTGTGTCTTTTTGGAAAAATTTCAAAACCACTTTGGAGTTGCGCGAAACCAACAATTTTTCTGCCGAAACCACCCCTCCCCGATATAATCCTTTTTTTAATCCTAGCCGTTGATTGTTTGATCTAACGATTCTTATTATATCGTGTCTTCATCAATATTTATTCCATCAGACCTTCCAAAAGACTTCATCAGAAGATCTCTGCCATTGATCTCCTCTAGGGATCCAACGGTCCACGTTCAATATCCCTCCGCCCTTCCGGTCCCACCACTAGAAGCCTCCGATTTCATCCATTTTAGCCTTTCTCCTTTGTAATTCACGCAAACATTAAAATTTTGTGTTTTACACTAAGAGTTATTTCTTCCACCTAATCCACTCTAAACGAATCCACCGGTGAATCCTGACAGTTGATCGCCATCGTCTAATCTAATCCAACGTTCCAGAACCATCCTCGCACTAGACTTTCACCAAGCCAGTTTTCTTCCACTCCACAACGATTTTCAGCCGTTTTTCCACTGCTTCCACCATCTCCATTGCTGCGACACCGTTTCCTCGGCCCTCCAAAGCATCCATCTTCCCTCCTGCATGGATTTCTTAACATGATTATTGTGTTTTTGCAGGGTTGCGGATGGTGAAAAAACACTCTCTGTCTTACAGTCACAGACAGAGAAAAATAGAGCACAGGAAGATATTATCAGAGCCATAAATTGCAGGGAAGACACTAGAGAAGGTTTTAAACATATATTTCACTGAAAGACCAGTGTGAAACCTTCTCACGAGCCTCTAGCGCCATGAAAACCTACATATTCACAGACAAGACAGAGGAGAAGTGACAAAGAGTATCAGTGAAAGATCAAAGGGATTAAGAGCCCATTATTGAAGATTAAATGCTCTAATCCAGTGTCTAAAGGACAAAGATACAGATTGAAGACCTTATGAATGATCTAGAGGCCTAATAAGGCCTAAAGCGCATGAAACAAGCCATATCAGTGTTTCACGTTAGCAGAATGTTCTTTCCCAAGAAAGGACAAGTTCCCATAGTGTTTTTATTCTACATCGAGTTCCTAAGAAGATCACCACCTTGACAGAAGTCCTAAGATTTCCAGAGCATTAGTCACACAGTATGGAAGGCCTGAAAGTCATTTATCTGCCTTACTTGTCCCATTGTACAAACAGAGTACAAACTACCAGAGAGTACTTCAAGAACATACATTTGGAGTTATTATCAGCTTGTCGAAGACCCCTAATTTATCCAAAGGGTACTGAAAGTCAATACAGGGATATTAAGACAGAATGGGCAGCAAAATAGTCCTCCCTTTTAATGTTTCATTTAAAGTTCTATCTACCTCTAATGCCACACTTTCAGCTATAAGAACTCATCAGAAACACATTGTAAATGTTGGTTATTCGTGGATTGTAAGTTGTTTCTTTGAGATAGAGTTCTATGTGTATTATTTGTAAAATAGGCTGGGAGATGATTTCAGACTGAATATCAAGCTGTTGGAAAATGATGTATGTGACTGGTGTTGCTCTTTAATATGACAAGCATGTTCATTGGATCCTGATCTAAATCAGTGGTGATGTGTTCTATATTTGTTAATGTTTTCCCTCTGTTATTCATCATATTTCATTTCTCTGATAAGAATAAATAATCGAGCTAAGGATATACTGCTGTAAAGTACCCTAATGCTTCCTGCTCTTCTTGTCTTTTATGTTTTCTGCTAATTGTGTGATCTAAGAACAAATTCAAGATAATTTAACCAGTATAGTAGTTGGTTCTCCCTGCTTGCTGATGTATGAATTTAGAGTTTGTTTTTAGATGTTATTTTCTGGTTTTAGCTGAAAGAATTGGGATACTGGGAGGTTCAGAGTTGGTTATGTCTCACTAGGGTCCTTTTCCAACAGTTTAGCCTTTCTAAGATCCCTTAAGTTTAATGTCAAAAGCATTGAAAGTTAAAAGTCTTTCTTTGATCTTAGGCTTCACTTTGTGTCAAATCTTAAATGTTTTCTATTGTCTGAAAAGTTAGCCTCTTTAGGAGTTTGATCATAGATGGTTAAGGCATGCCCTGTCCCTATATTTGCTCCTAAGTGGTCACCTTGGAAGGTTTCCTTGTCATTCACCTTCATTTCCTTATTGTTTCATCCCATACTATCATCTTTAGAGATCCTCTATTTTAGATGAATAGCCCATTTGAAAGCCTTGGATATTGAATTGCAAGTAAACCCTTTTATGACTCCATTTGCCCAATGGACTTGTATTCTCTTTGAATTATCTCCCCGTTGCCAAAAATCCTTCTTTGCTCACTTCTTTGTCTTACATTGAACCCTTCTTTCATGTTTCCCAACCAAACAAACAAAACAAACACAACAACAACCCTTTTGCCCTATAACTAGCCTAATACCTTACAATTGAACTTCAAAGATATATATATTTCTTTGCCTTTATAGAGAGATCCCTCTCTGGGTCCAGGAGGGCTAGATCCTGAGATCCCAAAGTGGTTTGATGTTGTCTTTTCTTTTGGTACTGCCAAACTTGCCAAAACATAGGAACCACAACACTACCTGTAAAATCAGTCTTTTCAAGGGAGCAGTTGAGTGATGGAAAGGTCCAGGGTCTCTACCTGTTGCTGTTCTTTGAGATAGGTCTACCAGGCCAAGTAGTCGGTGGCCATTGGAGTAATTTGAGGCATGTCCTCTCCCATCCTATGAAAGTACTCTAGAGAGTTCAGAATTAAAGTGTGCCTCTTCACACCGATCTGGTTAGATAGAGAGGCCAGCTTAGTGTAGATACGGACTGATGTGACGATATACTGGTTGATGTTCTCCTTAGAAGTTGGGAGGTTCTGCGAAGAGATTTATTATCTAATGGGTCCCAAGAATGTTTGGATGTCTTGGGTCACCTCTTTACTCATCTTCTGTGTGGCCAATGTCCCTAAGGAAGGGATGTGGTGTACATCCGCCATCGAATCTATGCCACTGATTAGGTGGTCATAGGCAGACATCACCCTCCATACATATTTTACGAGCTCGTACCTGGATTGCAGCTTCATCAGTATTTGTACCTTATCGTTATGAGTGTGGATTCAGTCCTTCTTTGGCAGGGTGCCAGGAGCTTGTGGGTACCTTTCATACCATTCAAGTATGTTTTCTAGTGTTATGGACGCTTCCTTTAGCTGTGCAACTCTTTTCCTAGTTTCTTCCTGGGCCCCTAGCAAAAGAGAAATTGTCTGTGTTATAGTTAACATCTCCTCATATACATGTTTCATGGCGTTTTCTAAGGTATCCAACTTTCCTTGAAT
The DNA here is from genome assembly GCA_034641835.2 of Pinus albicaulis. Taxonomy (NCBI): domain Eukaryota; kingdom Viridiplantae; phylum Streptophyta; class Pinopsida; order Pinales; family Pinaceae; genus Pinus; species Pinus albicaulis. Next base: position 127,720,700 of record CM076584.1, on the reverse strand, counting down.
GGCGGTCTGTAGCCCACTGGCTTGAGTGATCATGAGTTGGAGCCTTTTATTTTCAGTTTCCAGGGCTTTCTTTTCTTTCTCTACTTGATTTTCCCTTTGCTCGGATGCCTGGAGTCTGCTTTGCAGAAACAAGATCTCTCTGCTCACCCTGCTGACATTTTCTTTTGTGGCAGCTTCAAAGGCAGTTCTAGCCGATGCTATCATCATGGGGTTAGTCCTAGTGTCTAGGACTATGACCTTTTCTATGGTCACTGTGGTCATAAGATAGTCTTGTCAGATCCAGTACATCATCCTCATTCTCCTCTAGGATGTTGAGTTCTGAGAGCGGGAGGTATCCCCATGTCATGGGAGTTATCGGGGTTACCTCAATATGTGGCAGGTCTGCTTGCCCCCTAGTCTTTGAGGGTTGTGACTTGCTTCCATATGCCTCCTTGGATGCATCCGCCTGTAACTTCTCCTCTTTTCGACTTCTTCTTTATCATGCTCCTACTTTAGCTTGTGCTCAGCCTCACTTTTATGTCGTTCTTCTTCTTCCTTTTTCTTGCGGACCTCTTATGCTTGTTTCTTCTTCCGTTCCTCTTTCTGCCAATTCTTCTGCTATTATTTAGCCTGTTTCTTCTGTTTTTCTTCTTCCCGTTTTTGTGCCAAGGATCTTGGGGTTTTTTGAGCTCTTCCTCTCTTAGCTTCTTCTCAGCCTCTTGCTGTGCTTTGGCCTCTTTTCCCTTTCTTTCCTGGTGACCCTTAGGAGGATTACTTCTTGTAGTATTCTTCAGCCTTTTTGATTGGGAAGATGATGCTACTCCCACAGGGTCCTTCCGTTTCAAATCCTCTGATCTCTCTTTTAGAGTTTGGTCATCCTAACACCCTTGATCTTCGCCCAAGTTGGCTTGTCCTTCGGGAGCTGCTTCTCTATTTGCATTGTACCAGTTTTTAACCTGCTCTTCCATGGGGAACTCTGTGTTTTGGTAGTTCCAGTTAAATTTGGCCCTCTTGCAGTGGGCGGGGACGATCCTTTTAGGATCATAAGACCTGTGGGCGAAGGTTACGAAGTGAAATCCTTTGATGTCTTCTGCCTCTGCTTCTACTTCCTTAAAGTCCTTATCAGTATAGGTACCAATAGTAAGCGGGAGGGTAGGCCATGGTTTCTTCTTACCCTTGCTGAGGGTCTTAGAGAACCCGCTCATCATTTGATAGCACACCTCTTGTAGTATTAGTTTGTTGGTCACAAACTTGGGTAGTGCATGAGGTGCCTTGAATGATCCAAAGACCCTGAAAAAAGTGCTTTCTGGGATGGGGAACCAGTTGGATACCTTGGTTACTGTCTCCATGGCCCTGATGGACATGCAGAGAGGATCCTTATTGAAAAAATGTCGGTAGAGCGCAGGGATGAACTTGTCTACGATGGACTCAATATCTTTCTTGTATCTGGAAGCCCAAAACATGCTTAGATATTTGTGAATAGGTCCACCGTGTTTCGCATCCCATTTGTGTGACCACTCCTCAAAATTTCACCATGTGCACACTGCGTCTAAGAGGTAGGAAGCCATGTAAAATTATTATGCACATCCCTCTTCTAGTACCTGGGCTACTGATATGTTCACTCTGAGAGTCGATACTACTAGATGAGCCCAGTTGAACCGAGTGTCGTAGGAGGTGATCACATACATGAGTGGGACACATGTTCCATTGAAAGTAGTGGTGTCCTTCCTGTCGTACAACCTACACATCATAGCTACAACAAGCTTGTAAACCTTCCTAAGGCCATTGGTTTTGTATTGCCGATCCTTCTTCCCTTTAAACTTCTCAGGGTCCTCCCACTAGCCCTTCAAGGTATTGTGTATTGGTACGTCATGTGTGGCGACCCATTGGGCATTGAAAGATTCCTCCCTAGCGGGGAGTGCATAATATACCTCTGCATCCCTTTTAATAAGATTGGAAAATGGATTCCCTGTGTGATCACGGATGACCCAGAACTGTGAATTGACCTTATGGAGGATCCATTCGACTACTTCCGCGCATGGTAATATTGGTGGGTGGGTGCCCACATAGTGAAGCTTAGACCTATTAACTTAAATGTATACCTGCCGGTCCGTGAGGTCCTCTGGGAATTCTTGCTTTGTGAATTCCTGGTAGACTTGATACCATGTCATCTTGTCACCTTTCCCGAAGACGCAGGTGGTGTCTCCATAGATAGGGGGCAGCGGAGGAGGCATGTCTCCTTCTAATAGCTCTATCTCTGGGCTTTTGTCTCTTCTTCAAACTGTTGGAGGCTTCATGTTGCTTTAGGTCGAAGAGATGGAGACACACTAGAGCTCAGCTTCGATATCCACTGGCATGTTCAAAAAACAGTCCCACGATAAGAAAAATGTCATGAAAGCAAAATAAATGGACTGACTAGACCCACTAAATTTTTGGCTGCTCAGGCTAGGTCGCTACGACATGTGCTGGTTGCTATAGTTTATATTTGGAAGGTTGTGACTTGGTGACCTAGCAACAAGGTCGCATGGTCACAAGGTCGTGCCTGAGTGAATAATCCCAACTTTGCGACTCTATGACTTAGCGATCGAAAACTAGGTCACAAGGTCGCAAAGTTTCCAGGTCGTGAGGTCGCAAAGTCGCGACCGCGTGGTCAATCAATACTTTTCGACCTTGCGAATTTGCGACTCTGCAACTAGGTCGCGAGGTCGTGAAGTCGCAAGGTCGCGAGGTCGCAAGGTCACATTAGGGCTTTTTGAGGAAAACTAGGAAATCGCAACCTGCGGGGAAGATGTGGAAAGCAAGGGAGAAAACTCTAAGGAAGGGAGTAAACCAGAGTTGGAAGGCTCACAGGAAGGCCAAAGAGGGGTGCCTATGGTGGCTTAAGGAGACAAGAGAGGTTCAAAATGTGTCCAGGCATGACGGGATTATAAAGGGGAAGGAGAAACCCTAGCTAGAGTGACAGTGAGTGCTAGGGTTGCAATTGAGTGGAACTAAGGGCAATTAATAGCTTAGGCCTAGGGAAGGTAAGGCAACAACCAATGAAAAAGGAAACAACAGGAGGTTTCGGCAACTTACCGGGGAAAAATCACACTTTTATTGGCTTGTCAGGTGTCTCATTTTCTCCATCGCGCAAGTCGAATGCGACCTACGCGACCCTTCTTTTTATAAAGGGGTCTCATGTGTGGTCATTAATGGGGGTCGCGAAGTCACAAATCAAGCTTAGTCGAGTGTCGATGCGACCTTGCGACCTAGAGGTCACTAGGTTGCAAGGTCGTGTAGTCGTAAATATGGAATTTGAATAATGGTTGTGACCTTGCGACCTTGCGACCTAGAGGTCGCTGGGTCACAAGGTTGCGTGGTCACAAATGTCTAAAAATTGAAAGGGGAGCGACTTTGCGACCAATTGGGAAAAAGGAGTTATCAATTGGTGTTGAAGATACTTGCTAGAGGTGGACTTTCTCAAGGTTCATGGTTGAGGCTGAAATAGACTTTCCTTTATCAAAAGCGGTCAGGGGCTCTGAAATTTCAAACAAGTGCCATTTTTCGGAGGGTGTTGTAGCAGCTACAATAGAACTATCACAAGATCTAGAGCTGAAAGAGACTAGTCTAACAACATCTTATCATGCACTAGTCTCCACCAATGCTCCAAAAACCATCAAGATAGAAGGATTTATCAAAAATAAAAATTCAACATTGTTGAGTCATTCTAGCAGTACCCATAACTTCATCAATTACAAATTAGAAAAACTTTTCAATTGTTTTGTATGTCCAACACCAAAGTTTCAAGTAACGATTGCAAATAATGGTATCATAAATCGTTTAGGGAGGTATAAGAGTATTAAGCTCAATATGAAGGATTATTTATTGGATAGTCCCATGATTACAATACCTATGGGTAGTTTTGATGTTGTATTAGGGTCTAATGGTTACAATAATTGGGAATAATGACCTTTAATTTTTAATATATATTCATGAGACTTACATCAAAAGGAAAAGAAACTAAACTTAGACGTTTCCAAGGGAAACCCTCTAAAATGATAACCTTTAATGGAATGAAAAAAATACTAAAAAATGGGCACCAAGGTGTACTTGCACATTTGTGTTCACTAAATGTTTAAATTTCAATATCATTTATGTTAGGGGATCTCCATAAAGTTATCAACAATCATTCCAATATATTTTGAGTAATGCCTAGGGGTCTTCCACTTGCTTGAGATCATGACTATGCCATTCATTTGTGGCTTGCTAATATACCAAATATAAATGAAGAATGGAAAATCGTACTATAAGTATAAATAATCCTCGAAACAAGGATTATTTAGCCAAAATCCAACATTTATGGAGTACCTCATAAAAAAAATAACTTACCAATGGAATAGGTTACATGGGAAGATGACCTAGTCATGCATAATCACTAGCAATTAGTTATGTATTAAGGAAAACACTTGTTTGAAGTGAAGGGGCATGTTAAGCCCTATATATGCCACATGTTTACCTTAAAACCCCCTATTAAGCCCTAGATATTGAATGATTACATTTCTATTGTTATATTGTTATGTAGGCTAGAACCTTTCATGACCCCTTTTTATTATAATTATACACTTTGTCTCCTATGTATATACTAAGGACACCCAGTCGTAGGATCATGGAATCTTGTCTTATATATTCTATTCATTGTAAAGGGGGATTTCCCCCCCAAAGAGGAATATAATTGTTGTTTTCATATCGTTTTCAAGGAATTCACTGATTTTATCAAATTTAGCCTTCAAACACTTGCAAAAAAATTCAAATAATGGATCTCACATATATGAAAGTGAATATACCTAGAGATGTAGGTCATTATGACTCCTACCTACCATTCCTTATTCCCATCAGTAACATTTTTTTGTTGGGAAACCTTTGAATATGTAATCATAGCATTTGTAAATTGCTAGAGTAGTTTACTCCTCAAAAGTGTCTACATATCTTGTGTTCATATTCCATAAGTGGCTACTAAATAACAAAGGCTCTTGCTTGGAATACATGATGTTGATTTACATGTTAATATATTTAGACATTTACTATTTAGTTAAGATCAACTTGGTCTAATGTGTCTTTAGGTAAGAGTGTGTTTCTTTAATATGCATTAGTATACATTTGTGCTTATGTATTCCAATAATTACAATATGTTCTAGACATAGAGTGATCCGACAACTCATATTTTCCTCAATACCAATGGATATTGATATGTAGCTTAACATTTGATTGGTCTATGATCTGTATTTAAAGAGCATGGAGGGTCATTTGCAAATGATTGATTGTGAGAAACTCTCTTATGTAAAAATTTTCTTTTGCATTAATAAATTGTCTCAAACAAACACATTGGTTGGGATAACGAATTGTTTCCTTTTTAAAGGGTTTTAACCCCATGAAAACATTGGACACCATGAAAACATTGGTGTGATGATTTTTTATCTAATTGTTGACTTACTTCTTCTTCTTCTTCTTCTTCTTTTTTTATTTATTTATTTATTTATTTTTTATATCATGGCATCAGAACCCATTTCAAGACTGGATTTTGTTGTTTATCAATATCTTGAAAATGTGTTGGAATATTTCTCATTTTTGTTACTTCTGTGAATTTTTTGGGCTAAGAAAATTGATTCATTGCATCTAGAGCATTGCCTTCAGTTGAAGCACTTTTTATTTCTCATGAAAAGTGTTCTATTTGCCTAAGATATGGAATTTGTTGTTAGATCCAAAGGTATAAAGTCATAATATTGGCTTCTAATATATATATATATTTCAATTTTACTATTTTAATTCCAAAATTACTACTCTTTGTAGTCTACATATGCTATTTTCCATGTGCTCTATGTGATCTTGGAAAATAAAAAACAAAGTAGAAAGTTTTTTCTTCTTTTCACATACTCTTTGTTGTGCATTTTGCGTTAGCTCAACAAATTAGAAATAGAGAGGAAACTTACAATTTTTGAGTAAGATAACCAATATCTAACCCCATTATTATCGAGATTCATAATTTTTTCGCAATTTCATCTATTTTTGTGTGCAATCATGTTGAAGTGTTTTTGCAAGTAAAAACAAGTGTTTTTAGGGTAAAGTACATGCACTTTGAAGCGAAAAAAAACATACCCCCCTCCTCCTTCATCAAATGTGTTATATATTGAGTATTAGCTCACTTGGTTGAAATTTACTTTATTTATAAGATGCCTTGAATTCAAGTCTTTCTTTTTATAAGTTATTTTTTGGAAAACTTTATACAAGCTTTAGTTATCTCATATTTCACTGTAGTTATAAATTGAATCACTATAAAATAGCATTAATATTCTTTTTAAAGTCATTTTTTTCATGCAAATCTAATTGATAAAGTAGCTTCATTGTAAAAAGTGACTTTCACTTATTCTATAAAAGTGAATCACTTCGTAAGTAATTTGTTTGTAAAAATAAAATTATAGGAAAATTTAAATAAGAGATTTTTTTTAAAACTCAACAACCTCATTATGTATCCATCACCCTATGAGCCAACTTCTGCCTTCCACTTGAAAATTTTTTCCCATGTTATATAGTTTTTAAAATTGGTATAGCTTTCATATTCAAATTCCATTCTCAATGTTGTATATTCTTTTAGCTATCTTCTTTTTTTCAAATTTCCCATCCAAACAATCAATTTCATTTTTTGAATTCATATCACCTACATATTTTAATATGGCTACTCCAAGTGACCATTTTCTTTTTTCATGAGAAATATTCTTATATTGCGTATGAGGAATATACATGTTTTGGTCCTCAAGGAACTACTCAGACTAAGATAACAAGGTGACAGAGTCATTCCCCATGTCAAACATTGGTGGGAAGGTTACTGAGAGAGACAGAATGAAGATAAGTTTGCAATGTTCAATGCAAAGACAACTTAGGCTACTTTTTTTTATGCATTTAAGGAGGAATTCTACCTTGTAGGGAACTACAATGATCAATACATGAGATGGACAACTCTATGAGAGGAGAGATACCAAATCATGCCATAGTACACCAATATTTTCCATATCCTGCACTCAAAGTTGAGTATCAAAGACTTCGAGCAACACTTGGTCTTGAAGTACCATAGTGGCCTACATAGGTACATCCAAATGGAGATGGATTTCTTGGACATCTCCTCATTTGGAGGTGCTTTATCAATATGTTGTCAAAATTGAGCAGAAATTGAAGTAGTGGAATAATCATGAGTTTGGGTCTACAAATCTATCACAACATAAGCCTAGAAATGGTAGCCCTGACTCATAGAAAAACGGACAAAGAAAAGAGAGCCAACCCTAAGGTAACTAGCCCAAGTTGCGGAAAAAGGATAATGATAATTCAAAAAAGGACACTGGAAAGTGATATGAGTTCCACAAAATACCCTAGCAAAGCACTGATGAATGTCACTCAAAACAATCATTCTTGGTGCAGCTTAAAGAAAATGAAATATACGCTATCTCTTATTCTAATTGAGAACAAGATAATGGAAAGAAAAACATTGATGCATAACCCAGTGCTACCATCACGACCACAAAGATCCAACTAGAAGAGTCAAAGGAGGTTGAAGAGGGGGCGTGCCTCTTCCACTCACATTTGTGGGTGAAAGGGACCCCACTCCATTTCATTGTTGAAATTGGGAACCAAAAAAAACTAATATCAAGTTGATTTCATCGAGATATTGAAGCTTCTAATAGTTCCAAAACCCCCAACCATACACCATTGTTTGGTTGATCCATGGACGAGACATCCATGTCAGCTAGAACTATCACTTTTCCTATGGCATCAAGCCCTTCAAAGATGAAGTATTGTGTGATATTTTCCCACTTGAAGTTTGTGATGTTCTTTTAGGAATACCTTATATGTGGAAACAAGATGTTGTTTATGAGTCTCATCCTCGTAGTGTCATTTTTACTCTCAGAGGTCAACTCTATAGGATACCAATAGGTAGTTCAAACTATTGTAGTTTCATTAATATCAATAAAACAATACCAAAAGGTAATCTCTCAAACCGCAAAGTCCGCTCTCTTCATGGTTCAGTCAGAAGGTGAAAGGAAGGTCACTACAACCACCATAACCTCTGCATAAGGCCTCTCTACACAACATAAACAAGTGGAAAATATTGTAGAGACATACAAAGATATATTTGATCATCAAAATGTGAAAAAAAATGTCACTGCAACCACCACAACCTCTACACGAGGCCTATCAACACAACAGAAGCAAGAGGACAAGATTGTCGAGACATACATAGATATCTTTGATCCACCTATGGGGGTGCCCCTATACTGCCAAGTCAAACACTTAATTTACTTGACACCTGGTTCTCATTTACCTAATGGCCCAATATATAGATGTTCTCTTGGAAAATGAGGAAATAAAATGTTAGATCATGAGCTCAACCAAAAGGTCCACATTAAACTGAGCTTCTCACCTTGCGGGAGTCAAATTATTTTGGTGTAGAAGAAGGATGGGACATGGATACTTTGTATTCATTATCGGTCCCTAAACAAAATCATTGCAAAGAACAAATTCTTGATCCCCAAGATTGATGATATTCTTGACCAACTTAAGGGTGCCAAGTTCCTTAGTAAGATTGGTCTAAATTAAAGATACCACCGGGTTCCAATTAAACAAACTAATGAATGGAAGACAACATTAAAATATAAAGAAATCCTTTTTGAGTGGTTGGTCATTCCCTTTGGATTGACTACTGCTCCAACAAAGCTCATGGGGATGATGGATGATATGCTATGACTGTTAAAAAAACTCCTTTCTGGTTGTATATTTGGATGACATCCTCATATTTAAAAGAATATGGGCTAAGCATTTTCAGTGCATTCAGCTAGTCTTGAGCACCTTGTGGAAACACAAGTTGTATGCCAATTCAGAGAAATGTTCATTTGGCATGCAAAGAATAAAATACTTGGGATAAATTTTGGATGAACATGGGGTGCATGTGCACCCAAACAAGATCCAAGTCATTTAGGATTGGCAAGCCCCGATGATTCTAATAGAAATTTGTAGTTTCATAGACCTTGCTAACTTCTATTGAATATTCATATTGGGGTTCTCTTATATCACTTGGCCCTTAGGTCAAGTGAAAAAAGGAGGATAATTTTTTTTTCCTAGTATGTGTCACAACAAAAGGCATTCAAGTATTTGAAACGTCATCTTTGCTCTACAATAGTCCTCACCGTGCCAAACCTACAATAACCATTTGAGATTGAGATAGGTACCTTTGACTATGATATTGGTGCAGTCTTTACTCAACAAGGACATCCAATGGCATATCATAGTGAAATACTCTTGGATAGTACTTGGGGATACTCGACCTATGATAAGGAGATGTAATCCATCATGCAAGCATGTGGACAATGGAAGCATTATATTCTGGGGAAAGAGATAATCATCCACATTGATCACAGGCCTCTGCAATTTAACCAGACATAGGAAAGTTACAAAATGGACACCATAAAAAATGGTCCGCATACCTGCAACAATTCCATTTGAAAATCAAATAAAATAAGGGTAGCACCAATCGTGTTATAGATTCCCTCAGTTAGCCCCCAGTTGTGGCACTAACCATAGGTATTAACTAATGTGTCCATGAGACCTCTGGATGGCCAAGTTATACAACTATGATTCTAACTTCACTTCCATGTATAGGATGTTGATGGCAGGAATGCAAGTTCCATATTTACACCTCCAAGATGCACTCTTGTGCTACTTAGGCCACTTTTGTGTTCCTTCAAGAAAGTGTGCCAAGATGATCTAGGAGGCATATTATATTTAGGTGGTTGGGCACCTTGGTGTGGAGAAGACAAAATTAGTACTTCAAAAGTATTTTTACTGAACAAAGCTTTGACAAGATGTCCAATAGTATATCATATCATGCAATTCATGTGCCATTGCTAAACCAACCATCAAGAAGCAAGGGTTGTACACTCATCTACCTACCCCATACAAACCCTGAGAGTCAATCTCCATGGATTTCATGCTAGGTTTTCCATCCACCAAGCATGGTAATGGTTGTGTGTTTGTGGTTGTTAACTAGTTCTCCAAGATGGCCATTTCGGCACCATGCAAGAAGAGTATCACAGCTAAAGCCACTGCTAAAATCTTCTTTGAGCATCTTTGGGTTCATTTTTTTCTACCTTAGATGATTATTTCAGATAGGGACAACAAATTCCTCAGCACCTTTTGGTCCAGCCTATGGTGTCTCATGGATACCAAGTTGACCAAATCAACTACCTTTCATCCCCAACCAGATTGAAAAATAGACGTGGTCAACATGATGATTGTGCATATATTGTGCATGTACAACTCCACACATCCCTATGTGAAAATTTCTGAATCCAAATTAGAAATCCTACTGGAGTAAATTTGATTTGCATTACCTATTTGCCTTCTTTAAATTACAAGTTATTTTTTTTGAATATTCAGTAAAAATACTAATGAAAATAAATTACATCCTACACAATTATACATATCAAGTATTGAATAATAAGTGACACATTCAAACAAAGGACGTATTTTTCAGACAAATGTCCCTAAAAAAACCCAATGCAAGAAAATTGGTGCAACAAATCCGAGGGTTTATATTATTAAGCATATTTCTGAATACAATCTAGTGTGCCAAATCCAACTCACCCAATAGAGAAAATCCTCGGCAGGACCTCTATCCGGAGACAGATGTTTTGGCAGATCCAACGAAAGAATGAAGAAACCCCATAGGTGACTACGCAGTCCCCAGTACTGCGCAATGATGGGTGCAACTAGCTCTGCGCTGAGACTACGCCACCTCTCCTAGTGGTTGTGTCACCCTCTCCATGAGCCTTCCCGGCTCAGAAATCGATATGTTGGATGGCTGCCTGATCTTCCTCACAGAAACCCTAGCGCAGCTGCTCAAGTGACTGTGTTACCCTCTCTGGCTCTGCGTCACTCTTGCGTGAGCCCTGTTGGATCTGCGTCAACCTCTCTGAGCTGTGTTGTCCCTCTTGGTTTTGATCTGCCTCTCTACAATTGTAAATTTCTTGCCCTTGGATGAAAATAATGTTGTCGAACTGCCCCTCACTGCACTGAATTACTCAGATATGATCTTCGTCCGAGCACTGCTCTGTCAGAATAATTCAATCTCTAAATTCAGTCTCTGTGTGTGTTCTCCAACTGACCCTCAAGCCTTCCTTTATACTTTTCCTGTTGATAATCGACGGTCGTGATATAATCTCTAATCGATGGCGAAGATTAGAAAATACTTGATCTTAGTCACTTAGAACATTCTCACCCACATGTTAAATTAATTCACTTTAATTATTTTATTTCCCTAAGTTTTAACTTAGGCTCCATTTAAAATAATTAATTATTTGAATAACTTAAGCTTCGGGTGGAATTTCTCCAAACGATTTCTGGGTCTTAGATATCTCATGTGTCCTAGCCCCTCCACAAATTTTCGAAGCTATAGCACACCTGATGCTACCCAAAAAATCAACACTCCCTCTTAGAGAGGAATGTTCTCTAGCAATAATTCTCACCAGAAGCATCACCCTGATCCAAGGCATCAGTTCTTTGCACTGTTGATGCTCGGTTGCTGCCCCTCATCCACTGCGTTGCTGACCATGACACTGCCACTTGTCACTGCCTCATCCGTACTGAAACTCCCTCTCAAATGCTGCATCATGCTGCCAATAACACTGCCACTGCTAATTGTTGCACTGCAATTGAGTTTCTGAGAGTTAAGAAACTGAAAAACCACCCAAAAACTTGACATTCAAGTCAATCTAGATGCATCTCAATGGTGAATCTCTCTCTACTGCTAATTCTACGGTGACCCTCTAATGCTCTGCATTGTTGCTTATCTGCACTGCACTCTTGAAGTCCATCAACCACTGTGTTTTTGCTGCTGCCTCTGATTTGCACTGCTTCAGTCTTCATCGTCCTAGCTCTACCATTGTTGCTCCATCCTCCTCACACCAACTGACTTCAGTGATCCTGCTACAGTCATTAAGGGCTCTCATAGCTCATATGTAATCCAAGAGTTTGGGCACCTCAAGGATCCCGCCCTAATCATTGAAGTTAAAAATGACTACACATAAATGTTGCCCCACCTCTTCTCCCGAGGCACATGAGAACTCATGGCGACATCATCATCATCCCCCTCATCGTCCTTTGCTTCAGCAGCCTTCGAATCAGAATCTCCTTTGCCCTTATTCTTTTGAGGGCATTGTGTGGCGAAATGTCCCAATTCTCCACACCTGAAACATCTGATCTTCGAGAGGTCCTTCTTCTTCATTCTCTACTACCCATGTTATCCCTTAGATGTGAGAGCCGCATATTCCTCTTCTTCCTTGATCTTGATCCCCGTACTGTTGTTTCCCGCCTTGGTCAACCTTCTGATCTCTTCTTGTCAAAGAGTTGCCCACATATCCTCCCAGTTTGGAAGAGTTTCTCTGCCAAAAATACCTTGGACAAAGGTTTCCTAGTCTTCTGTGACTGCATTCAGGGCAGTCCTGACCATAAGTCCATCATCTGGTGTAGCCCCTATGGAAGCCAGTTGATCTCGTATTTCTCACAATATGATAAGGAAGGGGTCAATTTCTTCTCCCTTCGGCATCTGAAACAGTCTCAATTGATTCTCAAGCAACATCCTCTGCTGGAGAGAGGTTCCCTGGTACATAGTGGTCAAGGAAGTCCACATTTCCCTTGTCGTGTTCTTCTTTGAAATATGAGGGATCACATGATCCTTCACTCCGTCCATGATCATGTGTTTTGCCTTCTCTTGAGCCTCTTCGTACTTCTTGAGAGCATCAACATCATCAGGGATAACAACTGCATGCAAGACATGATCCTTGATGCGATGATCATCCAAAACTGACAGGATCCCGACCTTCCAGATGACAAAGTTGGATGCTCCATCCAACCTATCCCAATCCCCCAGTCCATGTGCAACCATCTCTGCTCAACAATAAAATGTCGAACTGGTTCTCTTCTCCCTCTTTTTTTGTTGCCCCATCAAAACTCGGATTTGGGTTTCTGTGGTGCTAGAAACCCTCTAAGGAACAAGCTCCCTTTGAATCTTAATTTCCTTCACGGAAATCCTTCCACCAAATGATGTCAAATAAGTCCTCTTTGATCACTCTTTGCTACTGATCAGCACTGGATCTAGACTTCTTGGAAATAAGCCTTCTAAAGAACTGTTTCCCTCTACTTTTCCACTGCCCCACTAGACACTATTCTGCAACAACAGAAACAATGCCCCACCAGCAACCCCTAAAGAAAATTGAACTGCTCTTCCAGCCTCGGCAACCGGAAAGACGAAGGCTCAAAACCTCTATGTTGGCCCAGCAAGCACTGCGCTGCCTCTGCGCAGCTACAACGTCACCCTAGCTGGCTTATGCAGGCTCTGTGTGAGCCCCTCTGGTGACTGTGTCACCCTTCCTCTGCCTCTTCCTAGTTCAATGTTGTCACTTGGGACAGCTGCCTTCCTGCAACAAGTTTTTCTTCTTCCTTTCGATGATGGCTTAAGCTCTACTTTATCTGCAAAAACTCTGATACCATGTCAAATTTTCTGAATCTAAATCAGAAATCCTACCGCAGTAAATATTATTTGCCTTACCTACTTGCCTTGTTTAAATTACAAGTTATTTTTCTGAATATTCATTAAAAATACTAATGCAAATACACTGCAAGCTACACAATTATACATATCAAGTACTGAAAAATAAGTGACACATTCAGACAAAGGTCACACGTATTTTTCGGACAAACTTCCCCAGAAAAACCCAATGTGGGAAAACCAGTGCAGAATATCTGAGGGCTTATATTATTAAGCAGATTTATGAATACAATCTAGGGTGCCAAATATGGCTCACCCAACAGAGAAAATCCTCGGTAGAAGTACCTCTATCCAGAGACAGATGTTTTAGTAGATCCAACGACAGAATGAAGAAATCCTATAGGTGATTGCGCAATCCCCAGTGCTACATAGCGATGGCTGCAACTAGCTCTGCACTGAGACTGCACACCTCTCGTAGTGGCTGTGTCACCCTCTTCGTGAGCCTTCCCGGCTCAAAAATTGATCTGCTAGATGGTTGTCCAATCTTCCTCACATAAACCCCAATGTAGCTGCTCAAGTGACTGTGTCACCCTCACTGGCTCTGTGTCAGTCTTGCATGAGCCCTAATGGCTTTGCGCCACTCTCTTTGAGCTGTGTTGTTCCTCCTGGTGTTGATCTTCCTCTCTGAAATTGTATTCTCGGCCTTGGATGAAAATCCCGCTGTTGAACTTCCCCTCACTAGACTGAATTACTTAGATCTGATCTTCGTCTGAGCACTGCTCCGTCAAAAGAATTCAATCTCTAAATTCAGTCTCTGTGTGTGTTCTCCAACTAACCCTCAAGCCTTCCTTTATACTTTTCCTTTTTATGAATCAACGAACGTGATCTAATCTATAATCGATGGCCAATATTAGAAAAGACTTGATCTTCGTCACTTAGAACATTCTCACCCACATGTTAAATTAATTCACTTTAATTATTTTATTTCCCTAAGTTTTAACTTATGCTGCATTTAAAATAATTAATTATTTTAATAACTTAAGCTCCAGGTGGAATTTCTCCAAACGATTTCTGGGTCTTGGAGATCTCATGTGTCCTAGCCCCTCCAAAAAATTTTGGAACTAGATCACATCCGATGCTACCCAAAAAAAATCAACACCCTATACATGGGACGAGGCTTGTTCAACATAGTTATAACAAATCACTCCAAAACACTATTGGCCATAGTACTTATCATGTGTGCTTGGGGTTCCAACCATTAGATCTAATTGATGTAGCTATGCCCATTGCATCTTCACTAAAAGAGTCCTCCAATGCTTAGGTCGAGGCAGATTAGGAAACTAAATTTGTTGAGAAGATCCAACATCTCCAACAACAGGTCCATGATATCTTGCAGAAATCCAATGCCAAGTACAAGCAATGACATGAGCAACACATGGTTCCACATAAATTTGAGGTTGATTATAAGGTGTGGTTACATTTACAAAAAGAGTTCCTTATAGGCCCTGATAAGAAGCTGAAACAACTCAGATATGGGCCTTACACAATCACAAAGGCTACGGGTGAAAATGCTTTTGAATTGAGGAGTCCCCCTTTTCTTGGCTTACACCTAATGTTTAATGTGTGGTTGCTTTGACCATATTTCCCCCCTCTATTGAACATATTGGAGGTAGCCAAAAAATCCCCCCCCCACATAATTCAATATTGATTGTATTGAAATGGATACAATGGACCATATCATGGACACCATGACAAAGGATACCTTCCAGCAACACATACAACTATATCGGGTTGTGAAAGTAGGGAAACTTCTTCACCAAGGCAAGTGGCTCACTAGGAGCCAAATTTAGCAAAATTTTCCCCATTTGATGGGTGAACTCAACACAATGGAGACCATTTCTTCCTAAGGCGTAGGACTAATCTAGGTGGATATCGGTGGCCACCCACCCATTCCATTGGCTCAAAGAATAGTTCTCCATCTTGGCATTTTTTCTACATTTTTTCAGGTCTCAAACTTTCAGGCCTATTTTGAGGCCCTAAAAAATGCTTTCTTGACATGGCAGGGGCCTAATTGATAGTCATAGGTTCTCATCTGTGCCCTAGTTGAAATTTGTCATTTTCAGTTAGGCCTTTGCAATGGACTAGTCACCATACCAAACAAAAATCATATTCAAAAGTTACGACACCCTGGGAAGTTGACATAACAACTAACCCCATTAGGGCATGCGAACCTCTTGGAGTTTCATTGTAATATTCCAAAATTTGCATGCAGCAAATTGGAATATTGATTTTTGCTAATTTCATCCAGGAGTTGAATAAATGGGTAAGGAGGCCCATGCAGAATAAAAACATGAATAAAATCCATCATAATGTGGAAGGGGATCATTCTAGTAGCTATCTTTTACACTTTCCATGTATGAACAGGAAGAGAATCATGTTGATTCAGTCAAGTTGACTAAGTCAACAACGCGGTATGGAGGAGTAGCCTTGATGGAGCTACAACGCAGTTTTGGAGGGAAAGTGATCATATGATGTTGGAAACCCTAATGGTGGGACCCAAGGTGAGGAGGCTCACGAAGCTTATAAGGAAAGAGGTGGCAGCCATTTAGGGTTAGATTATTGATTATTGATTTTGGTCTGCTTAGACTATTGAGCATTCTTCAACTGCTGAGTTGAGTATGCAGTGTTGTTTAGCACAAGGCATTCCTGCTTAGGGATTCCTTCTCCTTCCTTGGGAGGCCTCTTGGAGGAGAATTGTACTTTAATTTTCCACATTCAGGCTTGAGGCCAAGCATCCTCCTTCAGCTACAACGTTATTCTTGTAGCAGGAAACACTGTGTTGTAGGGTGTTGCGGTGGAGAGATCACAACACCACTTCTGAGCTTATCTTTTAGAGGAGGGAGCTTCCCTTTCTTTGAAAGATCTGTGAGGAAGGTCTTGGAGCATATTTTACATCTTGGCATGTGGCCAAATCATTTCCCATCTTCTACAGCGCAGTCATTTGCAGAAATTGCATCCTTTTTTAGGGTGTTGCAGTAGCAGGGTTTGAACCCTTGCTTGTGAGCTTGTTCATTGGAGGAAGGGCCAACCCTTCTCCCAGGAGGCTTTGTACATCATTCTTATTTTGTTCTATGTATTATTCAGCCCATTTATGTAGAGTTGCAGTATAATTGCGTTATTTCAGATCTAGATCTGCTTACTTTGTCATTTTATACATGTACTTTCATGAGGCACTTACTGGGTTGTCTTTTGTTGTATAAAAAGGGTTGAATCCCCATTTTTCTTCACTCTTGCTTAATATAAACTCCAGATATGTTGAGGACCGTTATTTTTTGCAAAAACCCTCACTGAATCACGTTGTCCCTTGCTTCAGTGATTTTGTAAGCTAAAAGTCATGGGATTTGGGCCTTTTTTAGCCATATCGGGACCGGGAGAGCTGTTTAACTTAGCTAGAGTTATTTGTTTTTGCTCCAATTTGGTATGTAAGTCCCATATGACATAATCTAAGGGATCCCACCATTATTTTCCTCTGTTATTACACAAATAGATGGGAATAACATTTTTGGGGCTTATTTTGCTATTTTCCCCAACTTTTGGATCATAGAAAGAAGTATAAGTTGCTTCTGTAGCTTCAATTGATGGCTATGTGTTTTTAACACATCATATGAGTCTATTCATTATTGAACATCCATTATTATGTAGATGTATTGCTGAAGCTCCAACTTTGGAACATCTTAAGGTGTTCTTATTGTTGTAGATTTTCCCTCATTTGGGATATTATAGTGGTATCAAAGCCTTTATCTTGGCTCAGATTATGGATTTCAGATCCAATCCAGAAGATAAGAAGAAGCAGAGATCAGAATGATGGAAAGGATGAGATTACTCTCATCAATTTTCAGATCTAAGAAGAGCCTCTCCAAGGAGGTTAAACAGATGAAAGAAGAAAGATGCAATGAAACTCCAAGGGGGTTTCAAGAAGGAGAAATCTGCAGTGATACCTCTAGAAGGTTTCAAGAGAAAGAAGAAGACGCATGCACTTCCTATTCTCATAGAGGGAGTGAAGAGCAAGAAGACCACTTAGAACAGGAGATCCTGAGTGGATATTTGGCAGAGTACAAGTGCCAACCTAGAGCTTTCAAAGAGACTCTAGATCTTCCTTAGTTTATCCAACTGAAAGAAGAAAGGAGGACATATAGCAATAGGATGGTGAAGGGAAATAGGTTTCTATTGTCCACTTTTGATGGATCACCCATATGTACAACAAGAGTTTGGGTGATGAAGTTAGAAGAATTTTTCCTACTACATCTAGTAGTGGAAAAAGAGGCTGTGGAGATCTCAGCGCTGCACTTGGAGGGTAAGGAAAGCACTTGGTGGTTCAGCCATGTGAGTCATGGAAGAGTATCTAATTTTGCATATTTCACTCAAAGGGTGATCAAAATATTTGACAGTGAGAGATCAGAGAAGAAGGAGTCCTCATCCCCACTTGAGGAGACTTTTATCAGCGTTGCCACATTCATGAGGGGGCAACCATCCATATCAGCAGTTGGATCAGCCAACACTTTGAAGGGAGAAACTCTTGCAGCCATACAATATGTTCCCAAGACTCACCAAGGTATGCATATATTTCCATTCCCTATCATTTCATAAAATCTTATGGGAAACCTTGGAAATTTGTCTTCACATGGTCAAGGATCAAAACACATTGCTGATGTGGAGCAACAAGCTTGCACTGCTTTGTGAAACCTTGGTTTGATCAAAGGATGGATAAACATTCATTCCATTGCACCCTTATTGAGTTGCATGCAGCATGAGGGGTTAGGGTGTAAGATTTTGGAGGGCATAATGAGTGTTGTGACACTTTCTGATGATGTTTTACTTTTAGCACACTTGGATCCTGTTGCATTCAAGAAGATCATTGATGAGAGGTCTTCTCTAAAAGATCTCCAAGGGGTTACATCTCAACTTCCCATGAGGTGTAGAGAGAAAGATCTGCTTTGGGAGATTGGTAGTCTTCATTGGGAATATACCAAGGGGGCGCATGAATGGAGACATCCACATCTGGATGAATGGGAGTGGATGGAGAGCAAGAGGTTGGTGAGCCACTTGCAGATCTATGACACAGGGCAGCAAGAGTTGTTGTTGCTGTGGTTACACTTGGGAGAGTATGGGAAATTTTTTTCCCATGCTCATCATGATATTTCCAAAGGAAGGAAAGGCACATTCAAAGTGCAAAGAGGCTACCCTTCAGCATTGAAGGAAGAGGAGGAACTTCCACATGGGAAGGAGATCTTCTCACATAGTAGCATGATGGTGGATGGCTTTGGCATGTGGAACGTCAAAGGAAGAAGTCATGGAGTGACTAGAGCCTTATCACCAAGGCCTACATCATTGTCACTTGGGAGTATGTTCTTATTGATGGGGTGTTCCAAGAAGAGTATGTATCCCTTCTTTTTGTAGATTTTTATGAGGAGATTCTCATGGGAGGACTCATTCATGGACCTCGCTTTCATCCTACTCACTATGTATGGTAAGAAATGCATTTCTGTACTTGTTGATTGGTCCATTGAGTATTTGCATTGCTTCACAAAGGAGCAAGATTATTTTTGGGTTATATGGTCACTTTAGGGCCAACCTTTGTAATGATGATAACCCATTTCTACATGACTTTGGGCAAGTGTATTATTGTTTTGATCATGTAAAGCTGATATATATTGCTGCTTACTACCTTATAGTAGATGAGCAAACATACACAACTGATATTTCAGTGGAGGAAAACTTGCCAAATGATGTTTTAAACCAACAGTTGGAAAGACTACATTGTATCCACCTGAGAGACCATTTGTATCATCCACACTTGCACATAACCTTCAGTAATTTTCTGATTTGGATGCCATATGGTAGTGATGTGCCATTCACTTTGAATGGAATGGTTTGGGCCAACATGATCCATAACTTTGGGGAGGGGATCTTTGAAGATCCAATCTTTATCTTGCCACTTGAGGGCAACTTGTTTGCAGCCCATGATCAGTATGCACTCTACACTCATCATGAGTGGAGAGAGAGACAGCGTGGGGTAGGCCATCTTGTCTACCATGTTCAGTTATTTAGCCCACCTAAATTGCAAGAGCCAAAGGTGGAAGAGATTCTTCATGAGTTTCCATTCTGGAGGGTGACTCATTTTGTATGGTTGATAGCTTGGGGATGGGAGATTCAAATGGGGATGGTGAACCCCAATATATATCAGCCCACATGCCTCAAGAGGACCTTTAGACAGCCCATCGTTGCCTCCATGGAGATTTCTTTTTTAGAGGATGATAGCTATTTGGGATGCTCACCAAAAGCTAGCTTACACATTTGGGAGGGGCAACCTGGAGATGCATTGATGATACAACATCTTGATCTTTGGAGGATCTTATCATATGAGGATGCTAAAAGGTAAGGAGAGGAGGTTCTTCAGTTCTATCCTTGCGGTTGCTTGAGGACAAGAAACATTTGGGAGGGGAGGACTGTAATATTCCGAAGTTTGCATGCAACAAATTGGAATATTGATTTTTGCTAATTTCATCTAGGAGTTGAATAAATGCGTAAGGATGCCCATGCATAATAAAAACATAAATAAAATCCATCATAATGTGGAAGGGGATCATTCTAGTAGCTGGATTTTACACTTTCCATGTATGAATAGGAAGAGATTCATGTTGATTCAGTCAAGTTGACTAAGTCAACAACGCAATATGGAGGAGTAGCCTTGATGGAGCTACAACGCATTTTTGGAGGGAAAGTGATCATATGATGTTGGAAACCATAATGGGTGGGACCCAAGGTGAGGAAGCTCACAAAGCTTATAAGGAAAGAGATGGTAGCCATTTAGGGTTAGATTGTTGATTATTGATTTTGGTCTGCTTAGACTATTGAGCATTCTTCAGCTGTTGAGTTGAGTATGCAGTGTTGTTTAGCACAAGGCATTCTTGCTTAGGGATTCCTTCTCCTTCCTTGAGAGGCCTCTTGGAGGAGCATTGTACTTCAATTTTCCACATTCAGGCTTGAGGCCAAGCATCCTCCTTTAGCTACAACGTTATTCTTGTAGCAGGAAATGTTGTGTTGCAGGGTGTTGTAGTGGAGAGATCACAACAACACTTCTGAGCTTATCTTTTAGAGGAGGGAGCTTCCCTTTCTTTGCAAGATCTGTGAGGAAGTTCTTGGAGCATATTTTACATATTGGCATGTGGCCAAGTCATTTCCCATCTTCTACAGCGCAGTCATTTGCAGAAACTGTGTCCTTTTTCAGAGTGTTGCAGTAGTAGGGTTTGAACCCTTGCTTTTGAGCTTGTTCCTTGGAGGAAGGGCCAACCCTTCTCCCAGGAGGCTTTGTACATCATTCTTCTTTTGTTCTATGTATTATTCAGCCCATTTATGCAGATCTGCAGTATAACTGTGTTATTTCAGATCTAGATCTACTTACTTTGTCATTTTATACATGCACTTTCATGAGGCCCTTGCCGGGTTGTCTTTTGCTGTATAAAAAGGGTTGAATCCCCATTTTTCTTCACTCTTGCTTAATATAAATTCCAGATATGTTGAGGACCATTATTTATTGCAGAAACCTTCACTGAATCACGCTATCCATTGCTTCAGTCATTTTGTATGCTAAAAGTCATGGGATTTGGGCCTTTTTTAGCCATATCGGGACCGAGAGAGCTGTTTAACTTAGCTAGAGTTATTTTTTTTTGCTCCCATTTGGTATGTAAGTCCCATATGACATAATCTAAGATATCCCACCATTATTTTCCTCTGTTATTACGCAAATAGCTTGGAATAGTGTTTTTGGGGCTTATTTTGCTGCTTTTCCCCAACTTTTGGATCATAGAATGAAGTATAGGTTGTTGTTGTAGCTTCAATTGATAGCTATGTGTTTTTAACACATCATATGAGTCTATTCATTATTGAACATCCATTATTATGTTGATGTATTGCTGAAGCTCCAACTTTGGAACATCTTAAGGTGTTCTTATTGTTGTATATTTGCCCTCATTTGGGATATTACATTCATCTTCTAGGATTAGGTTTTTATACCTCTAGGGTTCTTTCTTTATGTTAAAAGGCCATTCTGATGACCTCTTGTAATAGTTTTTGTGAGTGCATGTAGCTTCCATCTCTCTTTATTTAGAGATAGCTGCCACCATTTTAAACAGTCTATGTTCTATAGTATTATATTATTTAATTTATTAATAAAATTTGTGTTTTTGCCAAATTATTGTAATCTCTACTATATTTCTTTATGTGTGTTCCATTTACTTTCCTACATTTCATTTCATTCCTTGTACACCCCAAATCACCAGATTTCCTTGGGAAAAGACAAAGACCCCATTGATGTCAAAAATACATCCAACTGGGATAGCAAGAATAACAATTGAAGTATGTGGAATAATTACAATGTTCATTTCTCTTCATTTATGAGTGTACCTTCAAGGAATTTATGACCTAGATAAAGCTTGAGCTAAGCTAGAAACCATGTTTGGTAAACACAATGTGAATGAAGCCCACCAACTTAATAATCAATTAATTTTTTTAAATCTCAATTATTTTTCCGACATAAAAAAATATTTATCTAAGCTCAAAACACTTGTATTTTTTATTAAAGACTATAATATAGATATGACGTTTCTCTCTCTCTCTCTCTCTCTCTCTCTCTCTCTCTCTCTCTATATATATATATATATATATATATATATATATATATATATATATATATATATATATATATATATATATATATATATATATATAAGAAATAAATGAGAGGAAGAACAGTCGCTAGTTTTGATTACATAGTTGCTACAATGAGTTATAGTTTAGATGACCAAATTTCTCATGCCAAACTTTACTCAAGTTATCACTGTGAATAATAAAAACTCATGCAAAAAATGATAACCCAAAGTTGTCATATTTGTACAACCTAGTAATATTTATGCATGCTAAGCTTGGTAGTGCATATTCTATTGTAGAATCTACTTCCCACTCCACCATAGGGGACCAGTGCACAGTCATCAAAATCCGAACCAAAATAAAATTGTGAAAATAACATACAACCAGGAGAACTAATATGCATTTTTCTAGGTTATGTTATGTATTTGACAAGAGCCAAAATACATATAAGGTTTTACAAAATGTTCTTGCCATGGCTTGCATTATTTGAAACCCATTAATGCAAAAGAAAAAACTATCAACAAAAAATGGCAAACCTATGAATTAAAAGTTGGTGTATTTTTCTTACTTGGCCATAAAATTTTGACCATGCAATTTTGGGGGCTAATGAGTCTTTCATTGATAGCCTTTCATGTCAAAGAACCCTTAAGGGAGATTCCTTTTATATGTTTCAAAGGCCAATACAATATTAGAGGGTGAATTAACTACCCATAGGGCCACAAAAGTAGCCACAAAGGCCCTAGTAAGTCAAGTTTACCTATACATTAACACAAACACTAACACAAGGCTAATCAACATCAAGGTAGGCCCTTGCAATTTACTTTAAGGAAATATTCAAGCCTAATCTTGTTGGTTAGATGAACACAAGTGGGCCCTACCATCATCATGCATTAAAATAATAGGATGTGATAATCAATATCATAATAGGTGGGAATCCAAATGTTTAAAGGAGAAGATTAAGGTGCACCACATGTTCGTTATATAAATAATGAATAGGTTCCAAGTGTTCATTAGTGTGACTAATGTGTGTGTTCCATGGAAAATAAGCTCGAGTAAACCCTCCAAACACTTCACATTTCATGGATGGCACCCATGGTAAATATCATTGAAAGACAACTCCTAACCTAAAGATACTCAACCTGACTTGAACCAATGATCTCCACCTTAAAACTCTCTAGTTCAAATTGATTGACCTAACCCAGTAGGATATATATACTAATAAATAAACACACACACACACACATTCCATGGAAAATGTCCTCAAGGAAACCCTCTAACATCATTTATGGAGCACAAGGTAGATGCCATTAATATACAATGTGTACTCCTAAACCAAAGGTACTCTATCAGACTTAAACACATGACCTCTCAATGATCTCCACCTTGAAATTTGTTGGTTCAAATAGATTAAGTTGACTCATTGAGCTAATAAATGTGTGCACACACTTTTCCAATCTTAATCATAATCAATCATTGATGTTGATCTCTTAAACTAATGAAAGTTTCTTCCATAATCATGATTTGAATTTCAAATTAGGGCCCACCATAAGGTGATCACAATTGGCGTGGTCATAAGTATTATTAAATATTTTTGATTAATCACTTACTATGATCACAAAGTGAGTTGAGTATTTTATTATTTCTCCATTCGCAATCATGCACAAGCCTCAAGATTGTTCAACACAACAAGGGTCACAACCCTTATTTAGTTTTTTTTTAATTCTCACCCAAGAGCCAATATGTCAAATCATATTAGGGACAAGGGTCACAACCCTTATTTAGTTTTTTTAAATTCTCACCCTAGAGCCAATATTTCAAATCATAATAGGGGGGTTTATCAATTGATAGATCTTGGCATCACACAACCCCTATTGAGATTTTGATACAAATTTTCTCAGTAAATCAACCTTGGTTAAAATAAATTTACATCTAAAACAAATTCTTCTTGTTGTCTTGAATGCTGAAGCAATCTCAACAAGTAGTTATCAACAAATTACATCCCATAAAATAGTGGTGAGGGAAGGTTGTCATGATAAATCAAGGAGGGGAGAGGAAGAATACCACAATCAAGTTTTTTTTTTTTCTAAATTGAGCTAATTCTATTTATGTAAATATAATAGTACAAAACTGCCGCAGTTCAGCTGCGTTAGCCTGAAACTGGGCCTGAAAGTCAAGCATAATTCTGAAAAGAAGCTGCCCATATAGGGAAACCAGCTCTGTAATAGCAGTCTCACCGCCCTTGTATAGGGAAATCGGTGGAGTAGTTATAATTGTTATGAGACAATAACAAAAAGCTAGCACTATCATTAACGAAAACTAGTAAGCTGCTATGTATTGTAGAAAACCAGCATCGCTAAGAAAATAAACAAGTTCAAAGACCATACTGCGCCATGTCATTGCTGAGTCATCTGGAGTTGGTGGGAGAAGGTTGTTCCTCCACTATTGGGCATCCGAAGTAATCTTCAGGATCGTCCACTTCAGCTTCTCTGATGTGAGACTTTGCGCCTTGTTCAGCAGTTGTTTCCACCTGCAAGGGAGAGAGACCAAGGGGGGGATTGGCTGTGGCAACAGGCTCGGCTAAGTCCTCTTGTGGCGCTGCAGCAGAAGTGGACCGAGGCTCGACAGAGGAAGGATGAGGGTCGAGAGAAGCAGGAGAGGAGACAGTCCAAGTAGGAGGGCTAATAGTGGCATCCTCGCGCAGAGTTATAGTGATGAAGGCTGTAATAGAAGGGCGATTGAAAGCAATATCAAACCTCAGCTCCGCTCTCTGAGTGGTCTGGCGGATGAAATGGCTGCTAGCGGGCGAAGGGGCGGAGGAGGTGAAGCGATGGGGGGCTTCAGGCGAAAGGGTGGCAGGCGGTCGACCATGGGCAGAATCGGAAGGAAATTCAGAGACAAATCTGCTGGAAGAGGGACGCTCCCCGACTGAGCTTCCGCATGTGCCTCCTCGACGGGCTGTCATGCGCTGCCTGAGTCGAGGCATGGCGGGCTCTGCTTCAAGAGGCTCGTGAGCCTGGAGAGAAGCCGACGCAGCAAAAGAACCGGGAATGATCTGAGGCACACCAGGATGATACAGAGCGACAGACGGGCTGGAAGTATGCTGAGGAGCAGTGGTCGCACCAGGGCAAAATTCCCTGTTGGAGAAGTGCACACCAGGTGAGAATTCAATGCAGCTATAGAGCGAACAACGCCGGCCTGTGACTGTGCGAGCGCTTGGCTCAGCACAGTGGACAGGGCACGCACCGCCCAAGGGAACCATACAAACGCGGAGAATGTCGGAGAGCTCGTCGAGCATAGAGTTGGCCTCCATAATGCATAAACCAGGCGGACCAGAGCTATTGAAATGTCGGCTCAGGGGAGATTTAATGCTAGTTGCAGGCGGAGTGAATGCGAATTTAATTGCGCCGTGGAGGGCCATGTGACCACCACGCGCTCTGTGCGTTGGGAAGTGGCCAAGGCCAGTTGTCCCCATATGGCTAACGAACATCCGCATCCGGTGCCACAATCAAGTTATAATTATTAAACTATTAAAATTAGAGCCAAAACAAGCCTATGATAACAAGTTATAAACAATTTTTTTTTAGAGTTGGTTGTTATAAGAGATAAATAACATGCATTGTTCAATAAAAATGAGTTCGTAAGAAAAGGAAGGCCCAAACGAAGATATCCACGTGCCAACGACATTAGTATAATAATAAAAATTACATTAGTAGAATAATAACAAGAACAATAATAGATGCTTTCTAAAAATTACAATATGACTATTAAAATTGAAAAGTCAAAGCTTTCTTAGATAACACAACTTCTAAAATAGTGAAAAAAATATAAGTGGGAGCAAAGAGGTAGCCTTATTTTAACCATACTGTGATAAGAAAGAATCCTTCCATAAGAAGAACATGTAATGAACATAAGCTTAATAATAATAATTATAAATCAATATAATTAAAATATAGTATAATTAATAAATCAATGAGTTTATATTATCTCAAAAGTCATTATATCAATTATTGATTAAAAACTTATGAATTATATATATTTCCCCTTCTATTTTATAATAGTAATATTCAAAACTTCAATGGCTTTACTATTTTGTTTCCTCAGCAAACACAATATAGCAAGAAAAACAAAAAATTTAGAAAAAAATATAACTTTTTCCTTAACTATATATATAATGAATATATTACATTACAATAATAATACCAATAATTAATATTTATAATTAATATCTTAAAGAGAAGATACTTCAATATCAATGATCAATTAATAAGTATTTGTATCCCCTTCATGGTTATTGGGTTGAGAGGCTCATTCTACAACCCGGTATGAGGGGATGTGTAAGTATGAGGGATATGTGTAAGAAAGGAAGGCCCAAATGAAAATATCCACATGCCAACTACATTAGTATAATAATAATAGCTACATTGGTAGAATAATAACAACAAGAACAATAATAGATGCTTTCCACAAATTACAATATGTCAATATTGAAATTGAGAAGTCATAGCTTCCTTAAATAACACAACTTCTAAAATAATGAAAAATATAAGTGAGAGCAAAGATATAGTCTTCTCTTAACCATACTTTGATGAGAAAACATCCTTCATAAAAAGAACATGCAATGAACATAAGCTTAATAATAATAATTATAAATCAATATAATTAAAATATAGTATAATTAATAAATCAATGAGTTTATATTATCTCAAAATTTATTATATCAATTATTGATTAAAAACCTTATGAATTATATATATTTCCCTTTATATTTTATAAAGGGTATTATTCAAAATTTCAATGGTCTTACTATTTTGTTTCTTTAGCAAACACAATATAGCAAGAAAAACAAAATTAAGAACAAAAATATAACTTTTTTCTTAACTATATATATATAATGAATATATTACATTACAATAATAATAACAATAATTAATATCTTAAAGAAAAGATACTTCAATATCAATGATCAATCAATGAGCATTTGTATCTCCTCCATAGTTATTGGGTTGAGAGGCTCATTCTACAACCCACTATGAGGGGGATGGGTAAGAAAGGAAGGCCCAAAGGAAGATATCCACATGCCAACTACATTACTGTAATAATAACAACTACATTAGTAGAATAATAACAACAAGAACAATAATAGATGCTTTCCACAAAGTACAATATGAAAATATTAAAATTGAAAAGTCATAGCTTCCTTAAATAACACAACTTCTAAAATAGTGAAAAACATAAGTGGGAACAAAGATGTAGCCTTATTTTAACCATACTATGATGAGAAAGCATCCTTCCATAAAAACTTGTAATGAACATAAGCTTAATAATAATAATTATAAATCAATATAATTAAAATATAGTATAATTACTAAATCAATGAGTTTATATTACCTCAAATGTTATTATATCAATTATTGATTAAAAACCTTATGAATTATATATATTTCTCCTTCTATTTTATAACAGTATTATTCAAACTTCAATGGTCTTACTATTTTGTTCCATCAACAAACACAATATAGCAAGAAAAACAAAAAATTAAGAACAAAATATAACTTTCTTCTTAACTCTATATATATATATATATAATGAATATATTACATTAAAATAATAACAATAATTAATATCTTAAAGAGAAGATACTTTAATATCAATGATCTCTCAACGAACATTTGTATCCCCTCCATAGTTATTGGGTTGAGAGGCTCATTCTACAACCTAGTATGAGGGGATGTGTAAGTTTGTCCGTACATTCCCCTTTAAAATTAAAATAAATAAATCAATCAATCAATGTTTAATACCAATTAATATTGACATATACTTAAAAAAGAAAAAAAGAAAAAAAAAAAACATCTTAATTTGCGTGATAAAATGTCTTCATTTATTTACATGTTATGTAAATTATTTTAATGTCAATTACTTGCATATTATATATCACTTTAAAACAATTATTTATATAACACTAAAAATTAAGTTTTATGGTTAAAACATTTATTTGGTCTTATATACTCTATTTAGCATTCAAAAATACAATTTAAGCAATGAAAAATAACACATTGTATTTTGCACTCTAAAGAAGTTTAAGTTCTATGTTTGAAACATTTATTTGGTCCTATATATACAATATTTAGCATTCAAAAATACAATTTAAAAAATGAAAAATAACGCATTGTATTTTTTACTCTAAAGAAGTTTACACGTGAAGAAATTTGATCCTTCTCAGCTCGTTAGATCTTTATATTAATCATTAATCAATCATATTATCATTTATATATCATTACATTTTATAAATATAATCGCTAAAATTTAATTTATGTTGGACATTTGAATTGATTCATGTAATGTTTGTTATATTTAATTTGGATATTTCAATTATTTTCAGTTCATTAACCAGTGGATTCATAACAAGAAATTATGTGAAGTTGGTATAGATAGTTTTCACCTTTTGACAGCAATACATGAAAAATATCAAAGCCAAATCCATCTCTGTCTTCGATAAGTTAAACTTCGTTGGAAGTGTCCTTGGTGCCCGGATTTGCAATGTAGGAAAGATTATAGGAGGATATTAAGTGATTTCTTTTGAATCCCAAAATCGACCCAACACTCACTGTGGGCAAGAAGTCATTTAAGAATAATGGTCACATGTTCAATTTAGCTTCTTTTAGGTTTTTCGGTGGGAACCGTTCCTAGGAGGACCCCTAAAGCAACTTCTTGGGAGTATATTTTTGTGTAACGATTTCCTTACAAAATCCTTCCAAAATCTTTCATCGAACCAAACTTTGATCTGTACATATTTATTTTCAGAATATAATATACAATAATGTTTTGTGCTTTCAACCCAAAAAAAGCTGTGTGGTTATATCATCCCACTCTTCAAGCGACGTGTCAAGCAAGTTGCTGTTCTTCAAATCTTTTCATGACTATAGGAATTCACCTGTAAACGCGGAATATAGAACAGACTACAGCTTTTCGTAATTGTTTCCCAAATAGATTCTTAGGTTCTACCAACCAACAAACAGGAGAATCCCGTTGGAAAGTTCGATGCTGAACTGCTTGAAGTCCAAATATTGATATTCTCAAAAGAAACAGGATGCAACAACCATTTAATGTAACTGACTTGGCAGTGGTACATATCACCTTATTGTGGAATTCTACAAAATAATATATACATTATAGTAAAAGAATTCCTCCCAGGTTGAACTGCTTACATCATTAAAATGTTAAGCAAACTTGAAAATGTCAGTTTTATTTGAAGTTCCATTTCAGTTTTGAAATTGCTATCGAGCAGCTTGATTAAGGAAATGAAAATGGCTGATTACTCCTTACTCAGTGGTCTGCCATGGTCCAAGTACATTTTTGCAATTGACGCATGTAAGGCTGCTCCAACAGAAAGTACTTCTTCATCTAAGAAGAAATGAGGAGAGTGAAGCGAATGGATTGACCCAATGCTCTCATTTCTCACACCAATCCAAAATAAAGCACCTGGTATTGTCTGTGAATAAAAGGAAAAATCCTCTGATCCCATTTTCTGACCTCCATACTTAACATTATCTACCCCAAGCAATGTTTCTCCAACCTTTTGCACATGATTATGCATCATTTCATTATTGACAGTAGGAGGATATTCAGGGTGTTCTTTTTCTTTAAAATCAATGAATGCTGTGCACCCATTTACAGCGGCCTGCTTCTCGATAATCTGCAGGAAACCATACACATGGTATCAGTCGGTTATTTAGTCCTCCATATCTTTATCCATCAACAGTTTGCTATAAAGAACAACCCCGCATATACATGTAAGATGGAGGTTTGTCTTATCCTGAAGAGAAGAAAAACTCACCTCCTTGATTCTCCTCCTTAGCTTTGCAAGTCCTTCATATGTAAGGCTCCGCAGTGTGCCTCCAAATCTCACTTTATTTGGAATGACATTGAATTCCTCACCACCATCAATGAATGTTACTGTCACTACCTTCATTGACCAAAAAAAGGGCTTATTGTTTCTTGTATAGTAATTATTCAGGTATTAGCAGTATAGCTTCCATTACTCATGTTCAACTAAAAACTCAGACAGTGCTGTGCAAATTTCAGATCTGATTTCAGGAGATTGAGGAGCATAAAGTCAAATTTTATCAACATCAAAATCAATTTCACACAAAGAATATCTTCATTCTACATCATATTTGGTTTCGAATTTACTTGTACCCAGCCTATATTCTGCAGTTGTGGAACAAAAACCATATTCAAGCTGTTTTACTACTTTTGATGTTCTAGCAGATTGGAATTAAACCAGATAACTGATGTCTTTAAATATCACAACACTCTAATCAAAACAAATAAAACTGTTTAAACATTAGCCAAATTACACTACACTAGATTAACCACAGCAAAGTTGCAAACACAAAAGAGGACAGTAGCTCCAAATTTAATTTTTGCGTAAATATTAATGTCTATTAGTTGGTCAATGGGATAACAAAACAAAGTTCCAGTCAGCTGACGGGATGAATTATTCTGCCATCAGAGCTTATCTTAGTTACAGAGTGGTAAGAAATGCAAATAAGAACATTGCCTTTTCTGTTCATCAGAATTGTTTCTATGTTTGTACTACAAATAACAATTTCAATGTTACAAAATAGCTATGAAATCGGATTCGTTCTTCAGCCTTGTCGTGTCCCGAATCAGTCGAATCGACGCGATTCAGTGGGACACATGTCCTCCGGTCATGTCTGATCGTGTCCCATCAGGACACCATCGTGCCCCCATCGTGTCCCATCAGGGCACCACATGTCTTGATCA
Organism: Pinus albicaulis; assembly: GCA_034641835.2. Taxonomy (NCBI): domain Eukaryota; kingdom Viridiplantae; phylum Streptophyta; class Pinopsida; order Pinales; family Pinaceae; genus Pinus; species Pinus albicaulis. The sequence continues at coordinate 127,689,661 of CM076584.1, read as the reverse complement.
TGTCCTGATTTTGGGAAACTCGTCCAACTTTTATGAGTGCCACGTCGCCCATAAATGGTCATTTTGGCCCATTTCAACTTCACATTTAACTCTCTTGATGTGGATTTGTTGTGGGTGTGTGGGAGCGAAGAGAAAATGGCAGTACGGTGTTAGGAATCTATAATTTTAGCAGATTGGTGAGACTAAAACTGCAGAGACAACATTGTTTCAACCACTTTGGGATTCTAGGATCTAGCCTCCCTGAATCCGGAGAGGGATCTCTCCAATAAAGTGCAAAGATTGATTTATCTTTAAGGCTTTTGCGTATGATATTAGACTAGTTTTTAAGGGCAAGGGTTTGGTTTTGTTTTGGATGGTTGAGCATGATTATTAGTTGAGTGAAAAGTCCTAAATGGAAAGAGCTTCAAAGGTATGAAGTTGCAAGCAATCAGAACAAGCTTTGGCCAATTAGATAGATATAACGCTGGTTTTTAGTCCATTGGGCTATGGAGTCATAATAAGGCTTTAATTGTGCAACAATTTCAAGAGTGGTCCAAGGGGCAAGTCATCTATATCACAAGATCTTTGAGATTAAAATAATGGAATGGAACAATAAAAGTGTTGAAGGGGTGGAAACAAACACTAATTTCCAACAGGATTTAACAGTCTGTCCAAACAAGAAAAGCCTTTTAAGTAACTGTTTTAAACTGGCCAAAGCGCAGGGCTCACCATAAACCTCTTTGGGCAAGCTCGTATTAAAGTTGACTCAATAGACAAACAATCCAGTAATCCTCATAATTACTTTCAGAAAGGATGAAAACATATAAGATAAACGAAATGTAGCCTAAGATCAGATAAAATACTTTTAAATCTAGTCTGCTTTTGGCATACACTTAGGGAAACTTTCAGAATTACCTTTGGAGGAAGAAGCTAGAAACAGGGCACACCATCACTTTTCTAGTCTGACTTTACTAAGCAGATAATGAAAATAACATTCAAGAATAATGTTTAAAGCAAACAGTAGGACGAGGGAACGCCAACATTCCTAACTGCTTAAACTGTATTGAATCATTCTTAAATAAACAAATTGGAGGAAAACATTGAGATAAAGCTTATCAGTCAGAGAAGGGTACTGTAAATAGTAAATCTTAACTCTATGCTTGTTGTTCTTTATCAGAGAATAATGGACAAAATGGCATACATAAGGAGAAAACAATAACACAGAAAGAAGCACTTCACCAGTGATATAGATCAGGATCCCAAGAAATAGCTTGTATATTGATGTCAATCCAGTTACATTCTTCAGTCAAGTCCAATGTTTCAGTTCAGCAATCATCTTCACTTCCCAGCCTAACTTATTTAATCACAAGCAGAGCTTCAAGAGCCTTTGAACACTATTTACAAGTAGAAAGTTTCGAGCACAAGTATATTTCAAATTTCTGCAATCAACCCTTTACAATGAGCTCCTCAACAAGATTTTATAGGAAAATGAGGAGGTCGAATGGGAGAAAAGATCTTCTAAGTTCAATTAATACAGTTAATGCTTCTCGGCCTTTGAGGGGCTCAATGGAGAAGTTTACAGATATTTTCCTGTATTAATTGGTTTATATTAAGTATTTAAGCTTGCTGGAAGCTTTTGTTGACTTTAAGGCTTTGTGTCACCTTTGCAATAACTCTGTTTGGCTTGGAATAACTGTTCAGTTGTATTTGAGGAAAATATCCTCTATTCTGGTCATTACTCGGCCTCTGTTTGAATTCTTTGAGGCTACAGGTGGCATTAGGTAGCTGAGAGGAATCAATTAGCCTCTGATGTGGCGGTGGAGGCATCTTTGTGTGATAGATATTTTTGATTTTTTGTTTAAACACTGTTAATTTGTTTTGATTCTGTGTATTAGGCTTAATCAGGCCTAAACTCTGTCTTCTGCTCTTTAACTGTGTTTAATTTTAGTGGATTAGGCTTTTGATTATAGATCTTAGCCGTAATCCACCGAAACTGTGATTCATCCTTCAATTCTTCAGTTCTGCTGTGATTAGGTCTTCGACACTGATACTCTTTGATTTGTATTAATATTGCTGTGTCTTGTTGATGTGCAGGTGCCGCAAAGGGTTCTTATGGTCATCGGTGCTCATGATGCACTGATGAAACGTGGCTTTGAAACCTTCATAGTAATCTTCTTTGATAAATGAAAGTCTGGAGGATCGTCATCCTTGGCTTTTATTTTCTTTTAAAATATTTGAAAACCTTTAATACCTGCAATAAACCAAAAAACAATTAAGAAATCCTGCATATATGGGTAAGACTACTTTGGAGGTTTCAGTTTGGAGCACAGCCGTGGGATGAAAGCATCCAACGGTGGAGATTTGTTCGCGGGGGTCAAAAGGAGAGCGGTGGGAGAAAATGATGGAGATTTTAAGTTAGGGCCGTTGATCCTGCAGAGATCAACTATCAGGAACAAATGTAATAATACAATGCGACGTAGTCACATTTTTATTTCATAGTCGAAAATGGAAAAAAAAACAAAGGAAAATAATGAAAAATCCTTTGGGCAGAGGAAAATAGGTTAAGAATTGAAATTGGGGTTTCGAAAATAATCTGGGCTGTCGGATGAGATCGGCCTAGGAGATCAACGATGGAGATCACTCGTTGAAAGCCCTTGGTGAAGGCGGAGGGCGATAGTGTAAAGTGAAAATGATCTGGGACCGTTGATCTGCAGAGATCAACGGTCAAGGAGGAACGCGATAAAACACAATGAAAATAAGGGAGAGCGGTTTCGGAGGAGAAAACCAGTAGTATCGCATAGCAGAAGGGCAGGAAAGCGGTTTTTAGCGGTTTTTAGCTTTTTAACCAAGGTCGGGAGGAAAGATCTGGACCGTCAGATGTTGACATGTGGACGGCCCAGATGTAATCGAGGCTTTTCGATCGGCGGGGGGGAAAAACCGAATGGCGCCGATGCGATTGGCTTTGGACCGTCGATCTGTGGATCAAATCCACGGTGGGAAATGAATCGGGAGGTTGGACGACGGAGGAAAATGGCTTTGAGCGGGAGCAATGGCAACCGTTGGATCTGAGAAGGCGGGGAGGAGATCAATGGCTAACAATTGATCGGGGGATCGCCAATCGGAGGTTGTGAATAAAATATGAAATGCGCCCAACGAAAACTTCTGATGCGAGATAGCGCAGACCGTTGATTGGTTCGAGATCAATGGTGGGGGAAAGGGTTGAACCAATGAACGACGGGCCCCTTTATAATATAGAAAAGGCAGATTTTAATAAAAAACAAAGGTTTATGGGCTTTGGGGTGGGTTATATATAAGGCTTAGCGCCCGACTGCGGGGGCCTTGGTAAATTAGCAAAGGCCCGGGGCTTAAATACAAAGAGCCAATTGGCATCGGAACGAGGGTGTGGGCTTTTCAATCTACCCATTTAACAAATCTCCGATGCAAGATTATATTGACCGTTTGATCGGGAAAAGATCAACGGTTTCTTCATTAAAAAACATGAACTGGCGTGTTTAGTTAAAAACATAGGATAATGGGTTTTTATGAATTAACAAAGGAAAAAGTGATCGGGAATGGTTTATATAAACATTTAAGTGCCCGATTGCGGGCCTTGCGGTTATATGAAGCGGCAATAAGATCAAGGGTTTATATACAAAGGGCTAATCACATCGGAGGCTTTTAACATGGCAAATAGACTTGCGCGCTCCAATTATTTCCGATGCGATAAGCGCCTGTTGGGTCTAGCGCCTGGTTCTAGGGCGTGGGCATGTGGTGGGGAAGTGGTTAGGACTTAGCCCAAAGCAGCTTAAGCTCATAGTCAAAAAACTTATTTTTTATGAAAATTTTCGAAGTTTTTGATGGATTTGGGGGTTTCGGTAAGGCTTAAAAGTGAGTTTCAAACCTTATAAAATGGATTTTATGAAGGGGAAAGGGGAATAAATGAAAAATAGAGGAATTTGATGGGGGAAAAAGAGAATAAAATGAAGGTTAGTTTTGAGTGGAGGAAGGGAAAAATGGAATTTTTGCAGCAGTTTTTTCTATGAAAAAAAGCAGAATTTTCTGAGTTTTGAAGGGGAGAGAGCAGTGAAGATTTAATCAAAGGGCATGATGTCTTCAAGAGATAACATTTTTAGCAATAAAACTTGTTTCTTGAAGGCTCAAAAAATGATTTAGCCACCATTTGATATGACAAATTTTATAGGTGGCTAACAGTGGCTCCACATGGGGATGGTGCCTTCTTGAAGGCATCAAGAACTTCAGACTTGCATTCTTTGGGAGGCTGATCAGTGCCTCATCCATTGGGCCGCAACTTTCTTTACTTGGACGATCTTCTTTTACTCTGAAAATGTTAGCAGCCATGAAAAACAATGGATCTTTCTTCAACACAAGCTTTCTACCTACCCAATCCTACCGATCTAACAATTTTTCTTCTTTAGAGTGCACTTGGATTGGAAAACTCTTTTCAAACATTTTATTCTTTTGAAAGCAAAAAATCTAATCTATTTCTACTTTTTATTTCTCCATGAACTCAGATTAAACAGTTGAGTTCAGATGCTTCTCTACCTAATCTACTAATCTGTTAGGATTAAACAGTCTAACAAATTTTCATTCACTAATTTCTAAGACAGAAATTTAAAAGCATACAAGTCAGGATTGAACAGTCCAACTTGTTGCTGATCCATGGCATAAAAACAAGCTGCACATAGATTATTATTTTTGCAGAAAATTAAATCAAAATGGAAAGCTTAAGATCAGAAAGTTCTCAGCACGGCCTTCTCTTTTCTTTAGCTCTGTTTTTTAGTTTGTTCGAGCTGTTTTTCCTTTTGACATTTGGTTCAGATTTTGAGCTGATTAGAACCAGTTTATCTCTATCCATGACTCAGAAATTTAAACAGTTAGGAGTCACTCTTCTTTTGGACAATTAGGTTCAGATTTTGAGCTTGTTTGAACCTTTAATTTCTATCCTAAACTTCCTAACTGATAAGCCAAGATTGAGCTGTTTGGCAAATCAAATTCACTAATCTATCAGCAGTAGATTTAAAACTAATTAGCCATGATTAAGCTGTATGACTAACTAGAAGTGTGTTTTTCAGGAGTGGCATTTGAGCTTGCACACTTTCAGATTTTGTTTCTCTTTTTTGGTATGGGGTTGTACCTTTCTTGTTTTTCAATTTGCCCTCTTTTCTTTCTTCTATTGTTTTTGTATTTTTGATTTTTCTAACTTTGAATGCAATGATGGATGAAATATTTATAATGAGAAAAAAATAAAATAAAAAGGCTTCAGAGCATGATAGGATCAAGAGAGGTAATGTTTAAGCATCCTGCCATTGACAGGACCTCTAAACAGTTCAGCTCCATTCAACTCCTGCAAGAAATAGGCATTGTTACCAGCAGCAGAATGAATGAGATAAGGGCCAAGCCATAAGTTATCAAATTTCCCATGCTTGCCCTTGTCTTCTCTCTGTGAGTCCCACTTTAACACTTTGTCTCCAACATTAAAGTTGTTGGCCTTTGTTCTTCTATCAAAAAGCTTTTTGATGCTGTCCTGCTTTTGCAATGCTTTGTTATAGACCTCCTCTCTGGTTTGCTGAAGGTGAATGGTCTGATTTATTCTTCTGATCATGTCATTGTCTTCAGATTGGACCTCCTGAATGAACTTCATAACTGGTATACCAAGGCTGGTTGGAAAAATTGCATCTGTACCATACACTAATTGATAGGGTGACATTCCAATAGATTTCTTTAGTGTTAACCTGTCAGCCCAAAGTGCATGAACTAACTTTGTGTGCCAATACTTCTTGTTGTCCTCCAACAGCTTCTTGATTATGTTCACCAAACTCTTGTTTGAGGATTCTGCCAGCCCATTAACTTGAGGGTAATAAGCAGTGGAATGACCCAATGTTATATGATATTTGTGACAGAATTCAACCATTTTCTTTGATCCAAATGCTTCAGCATTATCAGTGATGATTTTCCTAGGACAGCCAAATCTAGAGAGGATGTGACTGTCAATGAATTTTATAATGACAGAGTCATTGGCTTGCCTAGAAGGGATGGCTTCTATCCACTTGGTAAAGTAGTTTATTGCAGTGAGAATCCATTTATGCTGGGCAGATGAGGGTGAATGGATTTCTCCTATGAAGTCAAGTTCCCACTGTTAAAAATGAGCTTCAACAGTGATTGGATGCAGAGGTAGGGGCAACAATTTTCTTTTGCCTTCAAAAAATTGGCATTTATGGCAGGCAATGATCATTTTATGCACATCTAGAAAGAGGATGGGCCAATAGTAGCCAGCTCTAAGGATTTTGTTGGCTGTGGTCTTCCAATAAAGGTGGCCTCCACATTCTCCTTCATGGAATTCGTGCTTAACCTTCTCTGCATCAAACTCAGGCAAACATTTAAGCAATATTCCACTTGCATTTTTCCAATAAAGACATTTATCAACAATGCAGTAGTTTATAGATTTTAACTTTAGAAACCTTGCCTTTGTTTTTGATAAACCAGGAGGTGTATTCAAATTAAGCAAAACATATAGGATTTCAGCATACCAAGAGGAATTCATAAAATGATCTTCAACAATGGGAGTTGAGAATTCCTCTTGTTCATCTAAAGCATTTATCATATTAATATCAAGAACTTCAAATTTTGATTCAGCCATTAATCTAGCTAGACCTTGGCCTTTGATGAGTTTAGTGGGTTTGATCTCTAAATCATATTCAAGAATAACAGCTATCCACTTACCTCTCTTACCATCTGGGTCCTATGTTAGAATGTCTTTCACAACTGAATTTGGGACAAAGGCAATGATGTGTGAGTGCAAAATGTATACTCTGAAGTCTTTTAAAGTCTTGACCAAAGCAAAAACTTGTTTTTCCATAATGTTGTACTTCAGAGGGGCATCCCTCAAAGCCTTGCTAAAGAATGCAATAGGTTGCTCTTGTCCTTGTGGATTTTTCTGTAAAAGGACAACAGTTATTGTATGTTCTGATGCAAATGAAAAAATATAAAAATCTTTTGAAAAATCAGGACTTATTAGAACTGGTGTCTTAGTTAATGCTTGATTAACCAGTTCAAAGGACTTCTTTGCTTCCAAGGTCCATCTTACCCCTTGCTCCTTTTTTAGCATGTTTGTTATGTTCCTAAGGAGCTTAGCTAAGTTAGGAATGAACCTTTTCAAGAAATTAATCTTTCCAATGAAAGATTGGAGTTCCTTGATGTTTCGAGGATGAAAGATTTGCAATATGGCTTCGATCCTCTTTGGGTCTATCTTTATTCCCTCTTCTGAAATAATATGCCCAAGAAGTTTACCTTCTTGGAGACCAAATAGTGTTTTCTTAGGGTTTAAAGATATCCCAAACTTTCTGCATTTCTCGAATACTTTTCTCAAGTGTTCTAAATGCTCTTCATCTGTCTTTGAAAACACAGTAACATCATCAAGGTAAATAATGATGAAGTAGCCCAATTCTTCCGAGAATGCTATGTCCATGGCTCTTTGAAAAGTTGCACCAGCATTCATTAGACCAATGGGCATTTTCACATACATGAAAGTGCCCCAAGGTGTAGTAAAGGCTGTCTTTAATTGATCATCAGGATGAACCAAAATCTGATTGTACCCTGAATAGCCATCTAGCAAAGAAATTCTTTTTGAACCAACCACCCTTTGTAAAATATGATCCAACTTGGGTAAAGGGTAGTTGTCCTTCAATGAAGCTTTGTTTAAGTTTCTAAAGTCTATATAAAGCCTAATCTCTCATGTTTTCTTCCTAACTGACACCAGATTAGACACCCACTCAAAATATCTAATAGGGACAATAATACCAGCTTCATACATTTTCTTGATCTCCTTCTCAACCAAAGGTAACTGAACAGGGTTTATTCTGTGTAGTTTTTGTTTAAATGGTTTTTGGTTTTCCTTGAGAGGGATCTTGTGCTGAATTATTTCAATGTCATAGGATTTCAGATCTTCGTAACTCCACGCAAAAACATCAGAGAATTATTTAAACAGATCTATGTATTTGAGTTTAATGTGAGCTGGTAAAGTCTTAGACAGTTTAATCATTTTCGATTTTAGTTCACTGCCTATATTACACTCTTCAACTTTAGTCTCGACAGGCTCCGGTTTAGGTTTCTTGGCCACATCGTTAAAATCAAACAACTCTTCTAAAGGGGACAGACCCTTTGGCAAACTTTGATTTTCAGACTGCAGGGTTTCTAACTTTGCAACCATTTCTGTTGTGTCTTCAAGTTTGGTAGACAAAAGATTAACATCAGCAAGCTCAGGAGACTTTTCTTCTTCATCAAGAAAATTTTCTTCACTAGGGCAGCCTGTTTCGTAGTCTGAATCAGAACTGGGTGGTTCGAATTCATTTCTGAACTGCATAAAGTCTTCTATTTGTTTGTCTCCGTCGATTACTTGCCAATATTTATCATTGTCAGAAACGGCTGGTCTGAACTTAATCTAAGTTGTGCATTCTTTGGTTTCATATGGCGTTAAACATGTTCTTGCAGCAAAAGCTAAACTGTGGGCCATGTTATTCTTTCTTCTTGGGACAAAAATCAATTGGGATTCCTAAAAAGTTTTTAATAGATCCACGACATCGTTTCGATAGGCTCTAAGTCTGGGGTGATTAGCATTGTATTCCCCATTGACCTGCCTAATGATTAATTCTGAATTCCCATATACTTTAATTCTTTTGGCTCCTAACTTTTTCAACAAATGTAAGCCTAAAAGAAGGGATTCATATTCCGCTATGTTATTAGAACACTGAAAGTTTAATCTACAGGAAAGGCTTTCTGTGTGGTTGCTCTCAGTGTTGCGTATCCAGACACCTGCACCAGCGTTGCTCCTGGTACAGGACCCGTCAAAGCTCATACTCCACAGAGGACTTGTTTCAGGTTCAACAGTTTGTTTACTATCCTCTCCAACAAGCGTGCTTTCGAATTGTTCTTGAAGGTCAGCACTCTATTGTATTTGTTTTAATTCCTCAGGTTTTTCATTTAATTGAGGACTATTTTCTTGACTGTCAAGGTTAAAGAGTGATGGACGGATGATTTGTAGTTCAAGACCTGTGTGATGTTTGCTACTGTTCATGGGTTCAACAAACCGTTTAAACACTTCTATGTTATCTACCTCCTCCTCTCTATCTGCCATTAATTCAGTTAAAGTTACTTGTTCATTGAATGTCTCATCGTTAAAAAGAATAAATGAATCAAGACCTATGTTTACAGAATAAAGGGGAGAGTTTTGTGGTCTGTCTTGGCTAGTAACCATGTACTGCATATGAGACTCCCTATAAAGTCTTCTTGTCTGATTGAAAACAGGGATGGTCGCATAGGTCATGTTCATCTGCATAGTTCCTTGTAACTTAGCCCCCCAAGACTTAGATAACAACATTCCATACTTTGGGGGTACATCAGCCACAACAATATCCATGACAAAACATTTGGTTGGAATCTGGGCTAAGTTAACACAGAGGTCTTTGATTAAACCTAAACTTTTTACTCTGCTTGAGTCAAAGGAGTAAAGGTCTTTATAAGGTCTGGTGATTTCTAGACCCAGGCTCTCCATTACAGCTTTGGGCATTAAGTTGTGAGAGACCCCGGAATCATGCATAGCGTTATGTAAAATCTTGTCATGAACATTTAAACTAATGTAAAAGGGAGGAACAGGTCCCTCTTGATATCTACCTTCAATCTTAGGACCAAAAATAAGCTCTGGCTGGTCATCGTTAAGATTGACTGTGTCATTATTTTCCTCTATGTTTAAAGCCTTCAAAATTTGGGTCCTATATACATTTTGGGCAGCTAACTCAATAAGGGGAACAGAGATTTTAATCTTGGAAATTTCCTGCTCCAAACTAAAAAGAATCTGATTCTTTGAAGTGTTTGTTTCAGCCTTATTAACTGCCACTCTATCAGCAAAATCGGTTTGCTGACTTCCTCTATTTACATTTGACAAAATTGTTTTGACAAGAGTACTAGCTGAGTTGCTAGTGCTGCTAAGATCTGCACTCTGTTTTTCATTGTTTTGAGTGCCTTTGTCTTTGTTTTTATTAGAATTTACAACCACTGTTTTGTCCTTTTGTTTTAGAATTTTGGGTTTATTTACAGTGCCGTTTTGTGAAGATTTGTCAGAGGTTTTGTTGTTGGGAGTTTTTAGATTCTCCTTGCTTCTAAGGTCATACTCCTCTTGAGGCTCTATGATAACATTTTCCATGTCTTGATAATAACTTTCGTCATGATCTCTTTTGTCATCATAGGGTGTATATAGACCTTGTTTTCTATCATAATGAACTTCAAAGTCATCATTATCTACTCCCAACATATTGATATCATCATCCTCTATTTGCTCTATTGTATCTTCAACCTCGCTTACATAGTTTTGATGAAAAGGAGGAGTGATCTGCTGATCATGCTCCCTTGGTCTATTTTGAGGCTGGTTTCTTCTAAAATTCTGATTTTGGTTCTGAATTCTGTTTTGAGGAGCTGTTTGGTTTTGACTAGCTTGAGCTCTCTCAAGTATGCTCATCTTTTTCATCATCTCCTCCATCATTCTTTCCATCTTAGAGCTGGATGTGGAAGGTGTGGATTCTTCTCTAAAGGACACTCTCTTCTCATTCTTCATTCTTGCTCTTTTCTCCATCAAGTTAACTTCCACAGCAAGAGCTCCTTTCTGCATATCTTCAAGGGTTAAAGGGTCTCTTTCTCTCAGCTGATAAGCCATCTCAGGATCAAATCCTGTAGGAAACTTGTTTAGAGCTGAGCCTTGAGGAGGTTTTAAGTCTGGGGGAAGGGCATTATACACACTGTTAAATCTAGTGCAGTAAGCTTGTACACTTTCCCCTGCGTTTCTTTGGAGATTCTTGTAATCAGAAAGTATTTGAAGAGGGTTTTTTCTCACTTCCCATTTGTTTAAGAATGTCTGATGGAAAGCTTGGAGATCATTTATACTGTGAGGGGTTAAGATTTTAAACCATTTTCTTACTTCTCCCCCTAAACTTTGAACAAATAGTCTAAGTTTGACAGATTCATCATCTATTTCGTTTCTGTCAAAGTAGTCATTCATTTTATCCACATGTTGTGATGCAGTTGTAGCATTACTGGCATCATACAATGGTATTTTAGACTGATAATCCCGTGGGAGATTGACTAAGAGCAAAGGAAAGACCAACAGGGCATACCATGCTGCCATGATAGGAGGTGGAGGTGGATTTACAAGAGGTGGATTAACAAGAGGGAAAGTGGGCTGGGATGGAGTGGTTTGGGCAGTCGATGTAGGGTGAGCAGATGTGGATGGACCAGGAATAGATTGTTGAGCTGATCTTGGATGAGAGACACCTAAATTGTGAAGGAAATGTAAATCAGGTGGTGTTGTTTCTCTGCTACCAAGATGTTCACTTGTTTTAGGGGATGAAAGTGAAGACGTTGAATCTAGCTGATCTAAATCAGCAAGCGACCTAGTTCTAAATGGATTTCTTAAGTCAACTTGTGATTGTTGTAGAGCTACAAGATTATCAGGGACTGAATTAGCTCTCAAGGGTGATCTGAAAACAGTTGAAAATTTTATCTTAGGAGACTTCCTAAGGAAACTTTCCGGGTTATCAACTATCTCAGGTGGGTTTGGGTCAGGGTAGGCTCTAGTATGAATCTTTCTAGGAGCCACTATGCTATGTTTTTTAAACCCAACTAAACAAGAAAAGTTTAACCAGATATGACAATCTTCAAGAGGTTAACTGATCTAAAAAAAAAAAAACTTTAA